>JAGXCT010036526.1:0-44346 GCA_022495035.1 Philopotamus ludificatus | reverse complement strand
ATTCGTCTAAAAAAGTCTAAAGAATAAATATTATGAATAATCATTGACCTTTATTGTCCGCAAAAAAATATAAACAACAATATTAACTTCCATAGCCACGGGCGCGATGTTTTTCTCGCTCGCATCCGGTACGATTTGCCAACTACAAGCAAAACGTACTAGTGGCGTACACGTGCAAGAACTCGGCTGTCGGTCGTCGGCGGTGTTTCCTCATTCTGCGACGGGACATGGCCGAGGGCGCATATCAAAAATGTCAAGATATTGATGAAAAATTCATGATTATGATAAGTTGGATATAAAAACTTCCCAAAAAGGATCCCAAATATATTCCCCATCAGCACGGCTAGGTTAAAATATCGAAATAAATAGCAACCCCCGAATTGATGGCCCCGAGCGTATTGCAGAAACATAAGAATAGCGGAATAACGTACACCGGCAGCCAACGGCAATAATACAACGAGCAGGGAAGGCGGCTGTCGGAGTCCCGGGGAAAATAACAGGAACATATGCCGCGGAACTGAAAATTTATACGAAACGGGCAACGGCTTGTAAGAGCATTACTACTGAAAAGGATTGGGTAAATCAGGGAGTTTCGCGAAATTTATGCGCGGTTCCACGTGCGCGGCATACAAGCAGGTAACTAAAACACCACCAATGTATGTTATATCCGTCGAAGTTAAACGGCGACGCTCTCCACGCGTCGACTTCTAATCTCTAATGACGTCGACAAAGGGGCAACGATCGCGTGAGAAATAAATCCCCCATAATTGCATCGGTAATCGATGGTATGTCCCAACCGTAGCGGTGGTAGCTATTTTCTTAAACAACAAATTTTACATGTCAATCGGCACATGTGAGCAATTGCAGTGTTTAACCTTTGCGAATGCAAGCGTCGACAATCGCAACGGCGCTGTTTGATGATGCATATTAACCTTTCGTTGAAAGCGACGACGCCCTTCTTTTCAGCAAATTTTATCATTTTATTTGATAAATAAAATATATTAAGCCAAAGTGAAGCGAAAGACAATTCAAGAGGGTCAAAGTACTGCAGAGTCGGCATTAGCATTGAGATTACCGCGATTACTACGGTATTAAAACTTTGCTTTGGTGAAAATTAAAAACTTTTAAAATCCTTTTATATAATTCACAGTCTATTTATATAGTTAATATAAATCTACATATTTAAAGCGATTAAATAAAGATTTATTAACAATTTAGTAAAAATATTAAGTACGGGGGCGAATTCGCGCGTTTCATGAACATTATTTTAAAAAAAATCTAATGATAATTAATTATGTAAACTAGTTCCGGTCAATTGCGTCTAACGTTTTGAATTAAGATCCAAATGGTTTTCAACCTCAGCCGTCTATTTTATCATTTCTGCTTTATGAAACTGAAAACGTAATAAATAATCAGATGGTGAAATTTCTAGCCAAATATGCAGGATGCCGTAAAACCTACAAGCTTAAATCCTAAATTGTTAATCGAGACAAATAAGAAGTGCACATGTTTCAAAGGTTTTATTTAACTATACTGTAGAGATATGAATTTTTATGAAGATTATTATATTGTGAATTAAGGATTTGTCCTTACCTTTATTGTCCGCAATTGCGAAAAAAAAATAAAAACAACAATATGCGTTTCTATCGGGACGGGCGCAATGTTTTTTCTCGCTCCATGCCGGATGCGAGCGAGAACAAACATTGCGCATATGCAAATGCGAGTGAAACCGTACAGGTGACGCGTGTGGCGCGAACTCTGCGGCAGGACATTGCCGAGTTCGCGCATCACTTACGCGTCATAGTGATCAGTAAAATCCAAATTATGAAGCATATCACAAATAACTATTTTTATTCATAGAGTAATCCATTTTTTAGCATTTAGCTGAAATGTTTGGGGTCTATTTTCCATTATAAATGGACCTCATCGAGCCACCGCAGCGTATCGGTTAAATTTGTTACTTTTTTCGGATCGTATCAGCGGTCGTATAGATTTAAATATATTCTTTAATTATCGTTATAGTGTATTGAAGGCGGTTGTGTTTTTATTTTTAGAGGGGGATATTTCGTCGTAATTTCTCTTCTTTTCCATCGTACCGGAAGTAATCCCCTGCCTTTTTCTGTATACCGCGTTCGTCTCCCATTGCGCAAACCGAGTCAGAAGTACACGAGAAAGAGTCCGCTTAACAACTTGATACAAAATTAAAGGTTTTTCCCTGAGGCGCTCAAAGGGAATTTTCTGCCTCGGTCATTAAACACTGGCCGCTTACCAACAGGGTGACGTTTCTTTGCTATTTTCGTAAAATCCGCTGAAATGCCCGAGCTATGGCGAAAAGGACTTTTTTTGTCATAAAACGTTATATATATAAGGCCCTTTTTATACGAAATTAAGCCGTCAAAAATTTAATATCCATAATAATTTAAATTATAAACAATTTTGTATATGAGAAAATCACTTGGGAATGCATTGCGAAATAAAATTTTCATATCATATTCTCATCGTTTCGTCTGTTTGCTGAAGATTTACGTTTGATAAATGAAATTTGTAATTCACGTGAATTCGTAATAAAAAAAATCTCGTACGCATGTTTTCATTATGATTTTTCCGTTGTTGAAATGTTTATAAACGTAGCATTATTTATTCATTTAATAACGAGCAGGGGTTTTCCATTAGGCGCATTGATCCAATTTGTCGTGTTTTACTTTTTTCGGTACATATAAGAATCGCTTTATACTGACGTTGTATATATATATATAGGCGTATTGTTTTTGCGAATACAGAAATGGGGACAACGTGACTAGTCAGTGAATTTTTCTTTGTTTCGCGAAGACTGTGCATTATTTTAATGAAGCCGAATGTCGACCTGAGGGTAGAGAAATGTTTTTGATACTTGCCTTGCTGTAACCCTTGTTTCAACTACAAAGTCGTTCCCGTGTAAAAAGGTTTTTCCCATTTTCAAAAGCAGCGCTTGGGCCATAAGGCAAAAGTCCTTAGTGTTTTTCGCAACAATAAGAACTGCACAGACACATTCGTACGTCCAATATTTTATACGTAACACTATTGCACGTCATATTTCTAAAGCAACGAAACTCTTCATCACGGTCGTTTAATACGCATTAGCTTACATAGTAAATTTGTATGTCTTTAGATTAACTAGTGAGATAAAACTATGTAATTCCTACACGTGTATTGATAATTGAATCAAAAGGGGAGAGACTTAAGGAGTGGTTTCTTTCTCAGCGAGACCAATGCCCGCGTCATGTTTATTCTCTCTCACGTTCTATTATACATCAACACACTGCATTTGTTCGAGTAAATATTCTATTCATAGACAATTTACTTTTCCACGACTCTCAACGTTTAAATATTTATTTTGTGCATTGTTATCCGTCATGTTTTTCACGAACGTGTGCCAACAATTGATCGCCTCTAAATCAATTTTTACGCAAAGCTGCGTAATTTTCCAATAATAATCGGTAATTCCAGTAATAATCGGTAAAATGACGTTACTCAAGTAACGCCATTTTACCGATATTGCAATTATTCGTTTATTCCATCAGCGGAGAATTGCCTAAAACATTATTTATTCGATACGAATGTCATGAGTTATCAGATTTGCTTTTAAATTAAAGGAGTGTCCGATCTCGGCATGATCTCGGCATTGGATGACTGCTTCAAAATTTGAATGTAGTAGATATAGGCAAACGCGTCTCGTCCGCGCACGGCTTCCTCTAATTGAGCACCGGGGCGTGCCCCAACAATCCGTTTGAAAGAGAAAACCTTCAAAAGCACGCCACATGGAAATGACATTTTTGATTAATACGTCTGTCACACTTCCACCGTTGTGCAGAGAGCGCCTAAACAAGTCCGTCTATAATTTATGACTTCTTTGCAAGAAAACCTACGGCGGCATGCGATCATCCAGAACCGCCAGATTAGTACGAATGGTTTGAATATTTTAATAAAATCATGCCGCGGTAGGGTAGAATGAGTCGAATGTATTTATCTGCGTATATTAGGTTAATATCCATTTGAGTTTATTTCTTCGGGTACGTGTCGTTAGCAAGTGCGGTGAGTAAGCAGTCGTCACACCGGCGTGACAATCTCAGTTAAAGAGTTGATGAACCTGTATATGTGTAGCGCAACAGGATATAACGGTACGATGTTTCCTTTGTCAGTTTGTGGGGTTTGACTTCTTATAATACCATAATAAACAAAATTTGTACAAAATAACAATGAAACGAAATGTGCGCGATTTCTTTTTGTTCCGATATATTAAATAATAAATTAGGTTAGATATTATTATGAGTGTAAAGTGTGAAAAGCGTTCGCGTGTTGTCGACGGCGAGGGAAACAAAGGCGTCCGCGTTCACGTGGGTGCGGTCAGAATGATGCGCCCTGCAATTGGGCCGGGGCACTCTGCCCTGTCTATCTTCTTGGCATAACCCCAAACAACCCCTTTCCATGCCCGCATCATTACTTGCCTTTTATCCCGTTTACGAAGCAAATTTATCTTTTCGTTAATAAAAGATCACGGATCGAGCTCGCAGGCAAACAAATATGCTGGCGCTTTGTGGGCGGGCAATAAAGAGAGCCCCTAATTTTGAATTTAATCTAATGCCGCGTTATATTCGAAGGCGACGGGGACAAAGAATCGAAGCGACGTCGTCTCATTGGGCCGCGACGGGATCGCGCGTCGACGAAGAAAATATAAACAAAGAAAAACGGTGGCGCGTCGATTCTGTCCGAATTGTACACAAAGGGAAAGTACGGGGCGATGCAAACGGCGGGCGAGGGGCGAAGCGCGAGGCGCGGGGCTGCGCTATCGATCGCCGGGGTTGCCAGTGTCGGCCACGTGGTCGGGGCCGCGCACGTGCCCGCACCGGCACGGCCCAGCCACTTCCAACTGGAGCACGCCAGATAACAATGCATATCGTTTACACAGATTTCAGATAAAGCCAATGAACAAAGCGCACATGTGTATTTGGCGCGTGGAATATATCTTAATTGCGGCAGATTTAAAGAGAAAAAAAAACACCTGACATAAAACTGTGCGATGACCCCGGGGCACTAATTTTAAATCAACGGCCTGCATATAAGTCGATTAACGCGCGCCGAGGGTTAAAAAAGACGATAAATAAAAGCGAGAGTCCGTTCAAAGAAACCAATCTGCCGGAGAATGTTGTGAAAATAAGAGGCCGAAGAAAGAGCCACGTGTTACGATGCCTTCGCAACCACCCCGTTTCCACACCTCCGCCTCATTCCGGACGGCGCTAAATATAGACGCTGGAAGCGTCGGAGAAAAGCGTCCATTGTCCTATCGGCGACAATAATACGCGAACTGACATGACATCGAAAGAATTTCAATTTTCCTTTCACAATAAAAATACATAATTAATATTAACCCTTTGCAATTTAAAGCTTTTTTCTTGTAAAATAATAATTTTGTAATAAAAAATAGATCTTGTTGAAATTACCAAATAACTAAATTAGTTTGATTTGCAGTCATTGAGCGGAAATGTGCAACGATTGGCGGAACTTGAGGACGGACAAAAAGAAGATGAATTAGTTGAACAACCCAAGCAATTTTAAACTGCGAAGATGGGTGAAGATTTAGCTATGATCAGGGATGAATTAGCTAGTCTCAAAGCTCAAGATCTTGATCTTGAACGATCTGCGACAGTTACAAAAGCAGTAAATAATGATATAGCATGCAACACTTTAATATATGAACAAAAGAAAGGGGCTAAAAGACAGTTAAAACTGGACCGATGCTTGAAGTAGTTCGTTAATAATAATATTTACTTAAGTGTATATACATGGGTATATTTTCTTTCATCTATCCTTTGAAACTCCAACATATATTTTGCCAAAAATGCTAAAATTTTGCTTTCCTCGATTTTTCGACTTACGCGACAACCTTCGGAACCAATTAATCGCGCAATTCGAGGACTTACTGTATTATATCCCACGATTTAATTAAAAATATTGACGCAAACGTAGAAATTGATTAACAAACGTTTAGCCTTTATTTTAAGCGCCCTCATTAAAGTCTGTTATTGAAAGCACTAAAACATTTTCAGGTCGGCTAGCTTTCGTCGGCCGACGGTCACTTATTTTCGGGTAAACTTATCGAATAGTCGAACGTGGATAGTTTTACATTGCAAAGGGAGAATAAAATAAATGAAAAGAAAAATAACAGTACGGAACAGAGTTTGTTCAGCTCTCTAACCGCCGCAGCACTAAAAGGTTTCGAAATAAAAAACAAATAAAACTTAAATGATGATTTAAGAAACATTTTATGCCGCGTATTACGGAACGCAACATTGTACAATCTCGGCCAATTAATTAAAAAAACATGTGCACGGCGCGATAGAAAAAATATATTATCGTCAAAGGGCAACGAACAGTGTATTAAGAGAGGCGATATCAAATAAGATAATTAACTAACTTAATTATTCCGAGCATTTCATCAGATATGAACTTCCAGCGAAACTTTCGTTGAAGGCACGGAATTATCGCCAAAGAGCGAACTTACATCCGCCCGACAAAAGGCTCGCATCTGACGGGAAATATCCACGTTATATGTGTGTGCACCACTTCCACACGTGCATTCGGTTCGAAATCGCTATAATAGGCAATAGCACGAGACATTAAAAGCCTCTGTATCTTTCTGGAAACCGTTCTACTTTCCGGTTGCGCCAGCGCTGCAGCAGTCGGAGAATCTACCACAAAGGAACAGATAATTGCCTACTAAATTTTCTCATAAACAAGACGAGAAGATAGGGTTGGGTGTTGGTTGGCAGAACGTGGACCGTAAACACTACAAGTCGGGCCGGATGTAAACCGTTGGACCGTAACTCCTCGACACGTAAAACCGCCCCTCGCAAATAATGAGAAGCGATCAATAAAAAAAATCCGCAAAAACGTAACATAATCTCTCGGACAGAATTTATAATATTATCCAAGAGCCGAAAAAATGGCGAGGGACGCTACGGTCGGCATTATTGGAAGACGAACCTATTGGGGTTCGGAACGAGGGTCGAAGTGCGTTACACAAAGCCTCTTCAATCTAATTCGTAACCTCTGATTCAGCGAGCAACCCCGTAATCCCGACCAAATTGATAGTATTGCTTTGCATTAGGGAAGAAACGAAGAATGTGTATCTGTGCGGGTGTATGCTGCGGTTGGCCAAAAGAAACCCGGCGATAATACGGTCCCAGAATTTCATTGTCATCCAGACATTCGGTAACAAATGAAATTCGACAAAAATATTTTCGGCAACATTTTGAATATCGCATTATTAACAGAGCGCTCCCCGCGTCCGCGATAGTGACAATCAAATAAAACTATGACGCCAAAATGTAATGAAAATTTGCGGTGGAAAGAGAAGAGACAGGTCGTATTTCGTTCCGAGGCAAGCTTCCAACAAACAAGTTTACGTAATACAATCTCATAAACGAAGTCGCCAGGGACAAGTTTCCGAAAGGACTAAAAGGAAGGAGATAAGTCCCGTAAGATCGGCGGGTCTCGGGAAAATATGCATTGGAAAACTCGTTAATTTATTTTCGAGCGGCTCCCGAAAAAAAAAGAAATGACATTTTTACGCCGCTACAAAAAAAATTTACGCTCACAATCACCCTCCATTTTTTATTATCTTCAAATGTTGGAGAGAGATATTAAAAGTATTGGACATCTGATGTTGTTTTTCGCGGAGCGCGGAAATCGTGAGGGAGAAATGAAAATTCATAATATAACGATTGTAAATTTCTTCCCGCATACCTATATTATATCTGGCGAAGGGATCAACGAGATTATTCCATTTATTTCCTTGGCGGAATTGGAATAACGGATTAGCATTTCGATCGAATACGTTTCTGAAACAATTTTTTACATCATCATTGTAAAAATAACCCCTATATGAACTTTAGAAGCGTATTTTTAGACAAACCGCAACAAAAAAACGGCCCGAACGATACGGAAGAGTGAATCGAATATCACGACCTCGTAATGATTCGCGAGTCGAATCTCGAAAAAGTCGCAGTGGCTGCAGAAAACACACGATTCGGCCATTTTACTATCTGTAATGCCATCGCGCTCTTTTCCCTGCGTTACAAGCAGCAGACGAACGGCAAAGCTTCATCAATATTCCTCTATCTGCCAACGTTATCGTGATTGAATTAAAACGCTTTTTTAATTGGATCATAATTCTTAACTAGCGCGCTTCGGGCCCAAAAAAGAAATAGCGCACTTAATTATTCATACAAGTTCGCAAAAACGATACCAAAAAGCGAGCTGAACAAAAGTAGATAACAACTAATAGAATTTTACGGGCGAAAATCAATTTTTAAACCATTTATGGTTGTTATTTTCGAATTCACACGAAACAAACGGGGTATGCGTGAGAGATAATAAATGCATGCTGCCGATGAATTCGGATAATCTGATACGTCATTAGCCGCATATTCAAACACAGAAATTACATTTCTAATCTTGCCGGTGTGTTCGAAACGAGTCGGGAGCCGAACGGCACATTATAAAAATAATTTGGCGAGCACTCAATCGCGCCAAATGTAAACAAACACCGATGAATAAAATTACTCTAATTATGATCACAATAAAATTCAATTATCCTCACAATGGGTGTTCCGTTGTGTAGTTGACTGTGAATCCCCATCAATTCCATGTTAATAGTACAAATAGGAGGGAGTCCCAGGTTTATCGATTAACCAAATTAAAGCACATCTCGAACAACCAGCCTCACAAGGCTAAGCGTATTCAATCGTCACGAAACATTCGGGTATGTATGTATGTTGAAATACGCATAAATGAGACATACAAAGGGTGTTTCAATGATTCAAATATCGCGTAATTTTAGTAAAAAACTTAAAAATAACATTTTTAGCAGCTGTAAATCTTGCCATCAATAAATATGGAACATTTGCGTTTGCACGATAAGTAAATACGGATTTTTTTAAATTAGAATCGAATAAATTGTGCCTTGAAGACGCGCGGTTCTAGCAGGGTGATTCAATCAGTCGCACTGATACCATGAATCTGCTCAATACAACCGTATTTTAACCATTTCAGCCAGGCCCAAAAGAGTTTTTAGCAAACAACTTGAACCAAGTTTTTATTTAATTTAAAAAAATAATGTCTTTCATTGAAACGGATATCAGATCAAACCTTATAGATGCTTCTTTTCCCAGTGAATATCTCTATTAATAAATTTGTTAAAAAAAATATAAATCAGAGGAAAGGCTTAACGTCTTTATAAGGGGCGGGAGCATCTGGACACCGTAAAAATCATCTGGAGATCATCACGGAGAGAAAATAAAATAAAATCTATGGGGGAAAGGCAGAAAACAGTAGATCTTCTACGCCCGAAAACGGACAAAGCTCATGAATGCGTTTAATTAAGATATTAAATCAAGCGCTATTATTGAGTTTATTTTTACAATACAATGCTGAATCTGCTGATAAAAACATGCATTGCACGTATATGCGTATGTACATATGTGGTGCATATCAAGGCCAGTGTAAAAATTGGGCACGTGTTCAGCGGTTGATCTTGGACTCATAATTCTCAGTGTGTTGAAGCCGACTCAGCAGCATATGCAATTTTGAAGAAAATATTTATTATAAAAGCGATGCACAATGGCAGCACGAGGGGGACTGCGTTATATGGGGGTTTATTCATAAGGGTATCATTCTCATTAGCCTTTGCTGCACTAAAGTTTGTGCTTGAATATCTTATATATTATTCTGCATAGTTTTCTTTTTATGTCAACATATATTACTATTATGAAAATATATCTCGCTATGTTGAAAACGTTTATTTTTATGCAGCCTTTAATGAATCGAGTTGCTGTACAGCAAGCTGGAATACAATCAATTAAAGCATTGTTTTTGCGCAATACTAGAAGCCGGCACAGTGCCGGAATACTGGGTAATGTTGAGAGAACCGGATCGGCGAAACAAAGAAACAATTCAGCGGCGCCTGCATCCGCATCGTGTCAATTGTTACGGCAGGAGGGAAATTAATTTAGTCATTCAACTTTAGTGCAACGCCGGTGCGGAGACAACGGGGGAGGCGATGGGCATACACAAGAACGGAATAGTTGAAATGGTTAATTTAGCAGTCGGCATACAGCGAAAGGGCGTCTCGCGCGTTTATATTTTACAGGCTTTCAAAATCGAAACGTCGCCGTCGATACACATGCAGTATAAAAGAGAGGCAGTCGTTACAGGGGGGTCATTATTTCGACTCCAGGATGTGTTCGTAAAACTTAACGATGCGAATCTGCTGGAATGGAAAGAAGGAGGAGGGACGGTTGCCGGTGTAATTCAAATTCATAGTTTCATAAGTAGACAAGTGGATAGACGTCGCGACGGTGTGCGGAATAGACGCAACATTTAATCCGATATCGAAGATTCGATACGTCGCATCGAGCCGTGCACATGTTCGCTCGAAATGCATCGGCCATTTTCATATTTGAACAGAAATATATATGAAAATAAAGATGATAAAATGACATTATCACATTCACTACATAATGTAATAACGTAATAAAATTCCATGCTACATTCTGACGCAACACAGCGTCTTCTTCTGCGGCGCTTATGAAAAAGATTAATTACACCGCCGTCCATTTCGCATCAAACACGTCACTCCATCAGCGTGTTGCTATAAAAACAACACAATAATCACTACTGTTCAGTTTTTTTTTAAATATAAGAATACAACGAAGTAAATTGCATTTGTAAAATGTTAGAATCCAAAAAAATGAATAGATCATATCAATTTCAAAGAGCGAACAAACGATCTGCGATTTATGTACGCTTCCCTTTGTGTCGTTCGCATAGAATTGCATTTAGAATCTATTTTTCAAAGAAAATACGCGAGGAAAACAACTCGAATTGACAACGATATTTTATTATATGGCGAAGACACAATTTCAATTGAAAATAACAAGGATTAGAATATTTGACGTCGATTCAATGCGTTCAATGAGAACGGTGTCCGGCGCATTGATGTTGGATCGATTCGCTCATATTCCGTCCGGTGATGTGGTTTTAATCACGTTACATCCACCGGAGCCATCACGGTCCGCCATTTTGTAAAGCCATTGACGTGTCTAGACGTGCATCAACCACCCCCCGGGTTTAACGAGATTCGCAACACGTCAAAGTTGTTTAAATCAGCGCCAAAACATCGACCAATTATTCGATTCGGGAGAATGTAATCAAAACGAAGCTTAAAATAAATATATTAAAAAAAAAAAAAAAAACGGAAATGACACCGACAACGCATGGCAACATCATCATGACCTCACAGCGTAATGTGTTATTTTTTTACCGCCGTAAAAAAATACTCTTTGACTAATTCTTAATAATGCCCGGTCGTGACGGGGCACAAAAAAAATCTGAAAGAAATCGTTCAGTAATAGTTGGCGATGATTTAAATAAATTTAATACGCGCGGCTCAAAACTATACGGGCCGTGTACATCCAAGATCCTCTCTCCCTCTCCCGATTGCAGGGGACGAGATCCGGAAATTAGCCGGTGAAATCCGGATAAAGGAAACAGGGCAGAAGGACGAGGGGGCGGAGACCTCCGTATATCACTGTATTATTCAAACGGCCATTAAATGGTATGTTCGCAAATATTAGCCTCGAATTTGAAAATGTGTACAGAACCTTTGTGACACATTTACACAGGGGCTCGCGTGTCCATTCCTGAGATATCATAATTGAGTTAATAACGGACGGGCACATACACACAGCTGATCCGCATTAATCAAATTAGTTGATGGTGGTCGTTGCGTAACGTTTGTCTCGATGGGACGGGGAAACCAAGATTGATTATAACCGTGAGATAATTAAATTGAAACAAAGAAATCGAAACAATTCCACTAAATATACATTAAAAAAATAATTATCAGATTAAATAGGATCGGGAACCGTTCAGGATTGGCCGAGATTGTCCCGGCCCAAAATAGTTCTTCCTACAATTTTTGTTTTAAGAAATAATTGCTTATAGTAATGACAGCGCATCGATCAACTACGGAATACAAAACTCCGTTATTTACAAAGATTTTTCTATAAAAACTAAACTCGAGGAGAGAAGAATGCTCTCAGTTTCCAAATCTTTCAAATTGCAAAAATGAGATGAAAATATCCTACCATCAACACTGTCAATGGTTCTTTATTCTGAACGCAGCCAAAGATTTGAAGACATTTTTCAAGTGGTTATCCTGGGTTAAATGTTGGATCCTTTTACACAAAGACTCACAAACTCAGATGCATCCATATTCAACACGTTGCGGTCCGGAGGACTCGAATACGCGTCCTCGCGGGCCAACGTAGAAGTACGGGGGACGCGTTTTCGAGTCCTCGTTGGCGGTGATGTTAAACCAAAGGTAAACATATTTCATTAATACGCAGACCACACTTTGAGAAGTTTTAAACTATTATTTTTTACATAGAGATAACCTTTCTGAACACAACAAAAAAAATTAACGCCTAACGCAAACTCGGCGCGGAACCCAGCGGACCCGAATGTGTTAATACAAGAGCAAAATTATTAAATTGTCTACAAATGAGGAGCTGAAACCAATATTTAAACAAGGGGATACTACAAAGTCTTTCCACTCTGTCCACTTTTAGTCAAATCTATGAGTTACTCTCATTATATAATTTTTACAAATCGATTGATCGATCCCGAGCCGGGGGATAACAACGCCAAGTGTACAGAGATTCTGGTAAATCATCGGTAACCACAATGCGTTTGATTCATCGCATCTACATAGAATCGACAACGGATGAGGAATGCCGAGGTCAAGAAGAATATGCCGATAAATACGATTTGGATTTATAAATAAATAAAACTACAACTCACATGATAATCATCCGTGTCGTCGGGGCAAACGATTTACTTGCACAAAGTCTACATAATTCAGCAGAAAGTCGTTATTATTTTATGAAAATTACCTGAAATTAAAAGAAAACATATGTGAGAATAATTATACATACATAACATATCGGGTTAAGTAGTCGACTTAATAAAACAACACAGTGAGTTAAATTAAACTACCATTTTTTCCAGTCCATCATCAACATATTTTTTTCAACCCTTTACACTCTATCCTCTTTCAGCCGAATCTATGAGTTACTCTCATTATTTTTTTTACAAATTTATTAAGAGATATTCATTGGGGAAATAAATAAGCACATGTCGGGTTTGATCTGATATCCGATTTAATAAAAGCCATTTTTTTCTAATTAAATAAAAAATAATTAAGTTGTTTGCTAAAAAATTTTTTGAGCCAATACGTCTGGTCCAGAGAGTTCAAAAGGTCAAGGTTCACTGTACAGAGGCTGTCGAGTGCTTTCCCGTCTTCCTATTAAGTAGAACGTGGATTTAGAGCAGTTATGAATCACGAAACATAGAAACCGATTGGAAATCAGTGGTCATATTTTTATTTTTAAAATACAAATAATTTAATAAACAATATTTTCCTTTATTTAAAATGAACCTTTTTTTCTATTTATTTATAGAAAAAAGTCTTTTACTGAAAAGAATATCAGATCAAACCATATAAATGTTTCTCATTTATTTTACAAATGAAAATCTTTTTTTAAATACTCGTAAAAAATACATTTAAGAGTAGAAGAAGTAGAAAAAGTTAAAATGTTTTATTTTTACGTCACCAATTAAGACATCAAAGTTAAAATTGAAATATTATGTTATGCAACAATTAGATGGATCTCGTCTACCAGTTCTTGAACGAATTGCGTATAATTGCCCAAGTTGACTTTCAATCCAAAGGAAGGGAAGATTGATTTGAAATATTTTTTGTAGATAAAAAACCCTCGGAAAACTGAGTAGTAGAGAATATTATAACATTGAGCAATATGACCGAAAAAAGGTGGCAATCCCTAAGAATGTCATTTAACATTTTCTACTCTGTCCACTTTTAGTCAAATCTATGAGTTACTCTCATTATATTTTTTTTATGAATATATTAAAAGAGATATGCATTGGGATAATGAATAATATCATCTATAGATCTGATAACTGATTAAAAAAAATATTAAATAAAAAAAACCTTGGTTCAAGTTGTTTCCTAAATATTTTTTTGGGCCAACACGTCTGGCATACGGAGTGGAAAAAGTTAAAGTAAATTTATGAAATTTAAAATCAATTCGTTATGTTTAAATATCCATTTTAATTTTATAATCGATACCCGTCTGTCAAAACTGAAAGGCGATCGAATCTTGACACGGGGAAATGTTCCAAGAAGTTCAGAACCTAAGCCGAGCATAATAAAAAGACAATTGGAAGCCGACACGAAGAGCGAGCGAGCGAGGTAGCAAGCAGCGAGTGTGACCAACGGATGAGTCAGCAAGCGAGCTCGACGAACTAGGACAGCGTTTCCTTGGCCACGTGGCTCGAGACCAGCAGACAAGTCGGCGCGGTTACGTCGTCTCTCATTGTGCATGACAAACGTTATGGTATTTACGTTGCAGAGAGACGCGTTCCAATTACAGATTTGTCAATAATGACACGTGACGCTTTTGAAAAAAAAATATATAAGACGTAAATAATCAATTGGACATTGCGCGTCCTGCTGCCATTGTGGACCATCATTAAATTCTATTTCAAACACACGTGAGCCTCTTCCTCCACGGATTTGAATCGGACGTGTTGCACTGTCATAAAAAATAATTTAAACGCCGTCCAGATTGACGCTCACTTTACTTGTCGCCATGGAACATGAGACCTCGGTACATATATGCACACCTGTCGACGGCGCACACAACAATTGCAGTCTAATGGGCTCGTTCTCATATTGCACACTTGCATACGCTTATATTTGCGAAGATGCAATTACACTGCGGACTACTGTGTGACATAATTGAACAATTAGAGCAACGCGACGAGCGACGACGTCTTTCAACCGACGCGCGTCGGTCGACGTGGCGGTCAATTGAAAATAAAGCTTCAGAGTGCACACGATGAATTAGACCTCACAAAGACGACATTGATGTGATTGACACTAGAATCGATTTTCAATACGAGTACAAGCTCAACAAATAATAATCAATAAATAACAGTGTAAAAAATAAAACTGTGACAGGTTTTTTGAGACGAATTGCGCCCGTGAACACGAAGAATGTCTAAAAAATAAACAACGCACAACCCTTGAGCGACTAATAGACATTTGTTCGTTTCTATTATTTAGACAAGGAACAGACCAATTTATGCCTAAATTGAAATCCATAATACGATGTATAATTATGGTTTCGTCCAGAACAAGTACCCTTCGAGCAACCTTGATTAAAGTTTTTGTATTCGATGACATTGGCCTAGTTCATAACATTACAACCGAAGTGTCCGAAAACTCCATAGAATCAAATTCGGGGAAAAACCACCAGAATAGTATTCGTAGCGTGATCCATATTATAGCGCTATAGAAGGTTTGGTTTTATATTTATTAATTTCTCTTTATCTGTAAGATCATGTAAATCATTTTTGATAGAATGGATCAACATTAAAACTTAGACGCTGACCAAACTAAACAATGAAATAAATACATTTTTTTTTGTCAAATATTGGAATCATATTATTTTAAAACCATCACGTAAGCCAAAGTGACTTCATTCAATCCCATTGCTATATTTTTATTTTTTGAAATAATATCTTTTTTCTCTAGTTTTTATGCATGCGAATTTCATAACGTAACAACAATGCCCTTAAATGAAATAATTGATTACGTCAGTAGTTAACTGCTGTTTAACACACGTTAGGATGATGTTAGCCTTCTATTGCCCATAATAAACAAAGAGAAGGCTAAAACCATGTTTTATGTATAAAAAATACTCGTTTTACCATCTTGCACACAATCCTAAGGATGCATCGAGACACGATCTCATTACTGATTATTTTCGAAAATAAAAAAATATTCATTCCCATTCTAATATATAAAACTCAAACGTCTCGTTTCTCATCCCATCTATTAACATATGCAGAAGAAGTACGCATATATAAAATGTCAATCAATCACAGCGAAAGTACACGAAGCCGCAAATAGCTGCCATATAATTAATTCAACCGAACGAAATCTACGTGGAAAATTGGTATTGAATGTAAAATTCAAATGCATTAGTAATGAACCAGTGTACACGTATCACGTGAGAACGTGTCAGTCTTTGCATTTTACGGTACCGCCGGCCAGAACAATCGAAACGATGACTCTGGCGGCACTGTTTGTACTGTGCCACCGTACAATTGGACTCTTATGCATATGTGCCCTTTTAAACTGACCTTTAGAAGGTCAGCACACATGTGTATGCGTTACATGTGGGCGCTCTGGATGGACGAAAATCGGATGTCAATTTTATAGAACGATCAATGTATGAACTACGTTATATACTCACGTAGTTCAATATGCATAGCGAGAATATGAATTTTTTTGTTGCAATACAAATTGCAGACGCTGTCTTACTTTGTTTTCAGGAAAATTGCATCCAATGTGTGCTACAAAGCGCCCCGTCGTGAATTATTAACTCGGTTGCTATGAGACACATGCATTTATGTAAATTTTACATTACATTGTCAAAGCAAAGTGTTGTGCACGCAAAAAAGAAAGCGATGAATTGTCTTACGGGAATAATGCTACTGAATTTAACCTAGCCGTGCCGATCTAGTAAATCTAGTTTATTTGGGACCCGAAGTTTTTCTCGAATAACTCGTTTAATATAAATCTTACATGTCACAATTTTTTTGTATTTGTCTAAAAAAAAGTCTAAAGAATACATATTAAAAATAATGTTCGCAATTGTTAAAAAAAATAAACAATATTCCCTTCTGTTGCACGAGCGATGTTTTTTCTCGCTTGCATCCGGTACAGTGTGCCAAGCGCGAGTGAAACGTATACTAATGACACGTGCCGTGAGAACTCGGCGTAACTTTTATATCAATAACTTTTGGGCACATGAAGATGATTTGCTCTTATTATGCTTACAAGAGCCTACCGCATTTTCTCTACAGCGGTACTACCGATTTTGACCGTTGGGCGTCCTTTAGACTTTAAAACGCAAATTCATGTTGCAATCTGGCTGGCCTCTCGAGGGAAAGTGGCCTCGGTGGGCTCAGTAAACATCGCCCATGTCGATGAAGATGCCAACGGCGCCACGTTGCGAAAGGGACCCATGACCGCTGCCCTAGGAGAGTGGCAACTAAGAAGGGATTCGGAAATGACGGGGAGAACTGTTGTCACTGAGCCTTTAATGTGCGGTTAAAGAATCTTGGACTGCGAGAGGATGCTTGCTGCAAATATTGCGTGTGCCCTGAGTAAACCTTTGAACACTCACTGTGGGAGTGTCCGGAGTTTGACTCAGCCAGGGAAAGGTTGCTCAGAGTGGTCAGGTAGGCTCATGGCCCGATTGGTCACTCCGACCTTGCGGCTGATCGATCCCCATTTGCGGCTTTCAGAGAGTTTGCCGGCCGTGTCGGGATGAGAGCCGACCTGTTTAACCTGGCCCCTTAGCCCTAATGGGCGGTTGTTCTGTTGAGTAACTACTGTTGAGATGGTTGCTCTCTGTGCCAGTAAAAGTATGTTGGCCCAGTATACCATAAGACGGGCCTATAAAGCAAAGCCTCTACCCTGGTCGATAGTCGGTGGTGTGTCCTCAGTCTGCAGCGGGATATTGCCAAGTGTGTAAAAATCCAAAATATCGAACAAATTATGAAGCACATCATGAATAACCATTTTTATGTTTAGAATAATCCATTATTAAAAAAAGTCAAGATATTGATGAAGAATTCGTCAATGAATCGACTTGAAATGCTTGGGGTTTATTTTCTATTATAAATATACCCCCTTCGGACGACGCGGTTGTTTTCGAGCCGCCGCGACAAATCGGTTAATAATTATGCAATCATAATTTAATATTTAACGAAGCAAAAACGTGATTGTTTGACGAAAATATTACAATGTGAAAAATACACTCGACTCGCTATTTTCTGAGCTATATAGCTCATCATAGACCATTGCGCAATGTCTGAAAAGAGGAAAATGGAGAAAAATCCCGTCGAGTAGATTGTCAATTTACCATAAACGACCAAACGAGCCGCTAGCTCGTAGTATTTGCGACGCATTCAGTCTCTCGATATACAAAATTGAGATTATTTACTGGGATGTATCGATTCACGTATCGAAATTAGCTATTGGCGGCATTACATATGAATGACGGAGCGGCAATTTGGTCATAATGGCCACGAACATGTCGCAAATTCATTACTCGGCCTGACACTGTTCAGTTGGCCATCAAGCGTCGGTTGCCATGGGCCCTCGTTACCACAACCACCCCGAATAAAAAAAAAACATATCACGATATCAATTGAACGAGATATATGATTAGTGGCCGGACCGCGAATAAGGCCCGCTACAGTTCTGCTCGCAAATAATTCATAAAGGAAAATTGGTGCCGGGGACAAGGAGGAATGGCACTGATGATACGTTGCGGATATACAAGGGGTCACATTACCGTACTTATAAATAATTTCACGAATTAACTACCACATTGCGGAAATTGAGGCTTGCTAGTAACGCGTCGGAAAATTGTCGGATTCCTTCAAACGAACAATCTCATTGCAAATCCGTCAAAATGTATTATGACGTATGAAACAATATACAAGAGATTTAACAAATGACATCGTTGTCTCATGTCTCTCGAACGCTTAAATGAATGTATACTTGTCATGCAAAAAACCCGATTAATTTGATCCCGAAGCAATATTCACGAGTGTTTGCACATTATTTATTTTTAACGCATGAAACACAGCTGAGACACGATGCAGAAAACATGCCGAGCACGAGAAAACACCACGTGTCGGCTGTCACGTGTTGCATTTGGTTGGACTCGGCTCAAGGCAAAATGTTTTATATTTAATTAATTATGATTTAAAATATATATGCTAGTCCCGCGATATACGCGGTTTTCGCTTTTCCCAAAGTCACCATTATGCCACATAAAAAAACATGTACATGTTAAATAATATCGAAAATAATGACATGAAGTTGTTATTGGCCAATATCAGAAATGTCGGTCTGTCATACATACTAAGCAATTATTTCTCGGAATTTTATCTACTTTATGTGAGAATATATCATAAATTTTCATATAATTTTCTTATCTTGTCATTCATTTTTCTTTGAAATCAATGTATTTTGAGCAAGTATATTATAGAATAATCTGTGAAAAAAGTATTTATATGACAGCTGGCGATTTTTTTACATCCATGTTTGTGTCCAAAACACGGCAAAAAATTGTATTCTTTGTATAAATCTTGTTCAACATTATGTCTATCCAATAATTTTTATTTTATTGTGAACCATAAGATGTTCGACCTCAAAGCTGACGAAGGACATCAGACGTCGTATACTACGTTTTATATGAAAGCTTTATTTCCATCAGGGCCACAAATTATATTACAGAAATGTATTAACAGTCTGCGGATATCAATTATGATTAAAAGTAGAGTAATAGAAATTCAAGAGATGCAAGTAAATGAGGATAACTCTTAAAATGTAATATTGACATATAAAAATACAGTCAGCCCTCCTATAACGTTTCCTCTCAATCACTATTTTCCACAAAATGCCTTGTCAACCAAAGAGCATTGACTTTTATATCACTGGGCAATGTATTATATATTTACGAAATATGTAATTTGACCTTGAACATATTAGCATTCTGTAGAAAAAAGCAATTTATAGGAAAAGTTATAGGAGGGTTGACTGTACTCGATTAAGTCGGAACATTAAAGAATTATAGCAAGCGCATTGGTAAATCAAATAAAATAGGTTTTGGATGAATTATTAACTATTCTAGGATAACAAAAATGAGCCATGAAACATATGGACGTCTTTATAATTAAGGAAAGGATCTACCATAATCTTCTATATGACTATTATTTTTATTTATTTATTTGACTACGATCGATGGATGGCATAGCATTCCACAATACAAGATGGCACAAGATTCCAAAGCGCCGTTCACCCATATAAAGATTCGATAAAGGTGCTAAAGATGCAAGATGAATGGGTTTCCCACTAATTTTCCTCCCAGTGTCAAATCACGACACTGGTTGATTTTTAATATTATTTTATTTGGATTTAAATTTATATTATTTGTAATAATTATTTATTTAACGATGGCTATATGGTATTAAATTAATTAATTCGCGGTTAACTTGCATTATCTAAATGATATGCATGTTACCTACGAGCCATAACACTGGTTTACTTTTCACCGTAAGTAAAAATGACAGTGGAGACGAAAAATAGTTATATAATGATGTAAATTATATTTTATAGTATCATCTAAAAAATTAAGAATTCCCTCGCTACAAAAATAATAAGACCTTGCGCTCTCGAGATGAAGGATAACATGGTTTCACTTTTCTTTGTGCTTCTGTTTCAATCCTCCCAGTATTGTTAATAACTATTATGTCTTCCATGGACATGTAAAACTTCGTAAGTTCGAACTTGGGATAGCGATTTATTTTAGTTAAAAAAAAATCTGTCTAAACAACCAAAAATAAAAAATGGTAAGATGATATCATTGAATCCTCAAGTGCAACAAATTTCATAGTACAGTGGAACCCCCAATTACACTACTCCGAATTACGCGCTGAGTTGAAATATTTCGCCGCAGATCCCCCAATTGCGCGGTCGCATTCACATACAGTCAAACGTTGGCTAGCGTATGTGTATTCAACACGTGCCAGGCTATACGCACACAGCCGGACGGCTTCATTCCCCCAATTACACGACTCCAAACTACACGGTCCCGATTTTAGTGTTAGGGGGGTTTAACTGTATACGGTCCATAAATTTCGCTAGCATATGTATTAAAATAAAGATGGCGCTATGAAAAGCCTATAAATAGGCTACCGGCTTATGGTGATCGGGCCCAGCAAAGCATAAACTTCGGTTTCCGGCCGATCAAGTGTTAAGATGTTATTAATCTGCAGATTTCAACAATTTAAAAGTTATTCTTGTCAAATCTTATTATGCATATTACTGAGACGTGGTTCGTTAGCTTCAATTAGCAAATCAAAATATTTGATTTACCTCTGACCAATTTTTAATTAAATTTAAAATGCCTAGACCAATTTTGCGGTCTCAATTTCCACCGCCCGAGAGTATATATGTAAGGGGTAGTTGGCAAAGTGCTGCCGGCATATGAACGTTGGCAGTTCTGCACGTGTCATTAATACGGAATGAGGGGTTTAGCTGGCACTTCTGATAAGCAAGGAATCAGCGCAGGTGTAGTGAGTGGTGTCGCGGTCGCGGAGGGGGTTACACAACATCGATCGCGGCCCGCGGCGACACGTAACATCACAGCCACACACCAACGCAAGACCTGTAATGTCCAAGAACTTGAAGAGCTACACGCCGTTAAAAACTCGAATTCGAGTGAAAAAAAAAACATCGACGCGAAACGAGCAGAAAAACGTACGATTTAGAAAGTGGGTCATACGAATATACGCATCATGTGATCTTGTCGCGGCCGTTTCATTTTGCAATGTGTGAAAAACGCATATATGTAACTCGTTGCGTCAATTTGTTTATAAACAGAGAGAAATTTCGATGCGCAATTGAATTTGGATTCAAGTGCGAAAATGAACGTGGAAAAGATCAAAGTTTAACGCATGACCCTTCATATATAGACATTGCGGATTGGGTTCAATTTTATGATTCCTAGCTCAATGTGTTTATTGGAGCCCCAGTCGAATGGGCCATGAACTTAATGACGTGTGTGGTAAAAGGGTTTTAGCTAATGGACTTAAAAGTACCCACACATATACATAATCGATTTTCAATCATAGCACGTGCCGACACGCAACTGTCGTAATGAATATCTGCAAAACAGCGTGCACAACAAGAGATCGAGGGTAGCGAGCAATAAAGGGCGAGGAAGTTGTCTCGCAAATCATCCGAAAAAAACGAGGAAAATACCGACGCCCGAGCCTACAAATTGACAGTCATTAAAACGATACAGTTCCCTTTGAAGAGAGCGGGCTCAAAGGGAATGAACGAAAAATAGGAGAATTACATAAAGTGAGGTGTGGTTTTGGCAGCGATCGCCAATATTTTCCACGATGTTATACATTGTCCAAAAGGCCTTGAACGTGTACACACGAAATGAGCTATTCGAGGCTGCGATTATTATTTTACGAGATACGCCCTTTTCGCTTATTATGAATGAATAGAATGTATCATAATGAAAACATCAATATACGCCCTTTTTGCACAAATTGCAGTGTATGATAAATACAATTTTAAATATCGCTCTGATACGTTTGAAAATTGCTACATAATTTGGTTGAGCGCTTCTGATCGAGAACGTCAGCGAGCCGGAAGTATAAGGGAGGTTGCCCGGGGGCGTTTTTCCATCCCTATCGACATCCAAGGCTATCGTATCTTCTACACAGCCGAATGTTAGCAAATTTGTTTGCCGAGGTTGCCAATTAAATGTATTCCTGGATGCCGTACAAATCACATGTACAGAAAATTTACATACATTTGTATTATTATTTTGCGAAAAAAAATATATCCGTAAATTGAGGACGAAATAAAGAGCCTTGCATATATATTTTTATGTAACGGCACATTCCTCCACAACTTTGGGCGATATCTCAAACAGAAACGAGGCAATCTCGGCTTGCTATGCAAAGATATGCCTTAACTGAGCAACTATCAAGAATAATACGATGTATTCAGAAATAATAATACACCTTAGCCTCGTATAACACGGCAATATGATTCCACAAAAATGTCGTGTAATACGAATCCGTGCTATACTAGATTTTAAGTTCATTCCTTCAAGATTATATGTCAACCGACGCAATTTCTCCTTGAATTATTTTATTATGTAGTGAAAATTGCTTCTTAAAGTTTTCAAACCATCCTCTACTAGCAAGAAACTTGGGATACATTGCAGACTGCTATCCATATCATAAGAGCCCTTTCCATCTTTTCTATTATTACTGAGCGTGTACGGCGTGGTATTTTTCTTACTGACATTTTTTAAATCGTGTACAAAAAAATGCCATTAATCATCAAACGTGTTATACCAAAACCGAGTTGTATAAACCTGTGTTATACAAGGCCAATGTGTACATCGACAAGTGGTATAATCACCTCCAAAGATGAAAATATAAAAAAAAACGATTTCGTTTATTTTCTCTGCAGATTACATCTAATTAAACATGTTAAGCGCATTAGTTATTTATAATGCCTTTTCACCATGTTCACATTAACGTGAAAAAATATAATTTTAAGATTATATTTATAAATATATTTCATAATGATGAAATACACAAGCAACGGACTAAATTAAATTGGTATCATATTTCAACGGCAACGCGGTACACAAAACTCTACATCGAAATTTCTCTAATGAGCAAGCCCGGCTTAATACTTTCAAGTATTTTATTAATACAAAACCACCAAAAAAAATATAATATTTTTCTCGAATAAAATGGTATTGATTAAAAGCTTAATAACGCGGTCGTGTGCGTAAAAGTGAGATGTTATCACTAAACACGTGATAGTCTATAAAACATGATGTCACAACAGCAAGCTTTTATAACATTACATAAAATCGATCGACCTATCATAGACTTTATATTTAACTTTGATACAATCAGTGGAGTAGTGCCGGTACTTGATACTTCATTGCCCTTTTCACTCTATCCACTCTAAGTCGAATCTATAAGTTACACTCATTATATATTTTTTTTTACAAATTTATTAAAAGAGATATTCATTGTATCTCTGTCACCAGTAACTGGTGTAGAGATGCGACTATCCCGGGCTAGGTTGACCCGGCTCCCTAGTCATCCAAAGGCAAATGCCGGATAAGTGCTTTGAGCCGTTTCCCCATCACACATGACCTGCTTCCCTGCCTATCCTTAAGTCCTAGACCGTAGAAGCGGGCAACGAGGAAACCTCGCAATGGATGGAAACAATGCCGCACCTGGTGGCTGTTTTAGATCATCGCTAAGGCGTGCAATGTTGGCCTGCGCCGGGTCTGGGCCTTGCCCCTTCCGGAAAGTTTAGTGGATCAACCTGCTTTGATACAATCAGTGGAGTAGTGCCGGTACTTGATACTTCATTGCCCTTTTCATTCTATCCACTATAAGTTACTCTCATTATATATTTTTTTTACAAATTTATTAAAAGAGATATTCATTAGAAAAATGAATAAAAGGCATGTATAGTGTTTGATCTAATATCCGATTCAATAAATGACATTATTTTTTTAAATTAATTTAAAAAAAACTTGGTTCAAGTTGTTTGCTAAAAAATGTTTTGGGCCAATATGTCTGGCCCGTTCACAAAACTAGATCAATATTTTTTTACACACTGATAACATCTTTATTTTCAACGAAAAGACATAATGATGATAAACCCACGACTCACTGGTGAGACGTTAGCGCTCAAATAGTGCAAAATTCTTCATACTATGCAGTTATAAAAAATGTTATCGTCTCTAAAATAATAAAAAGGGACAAACAGTTTTTTTTATTTAACACTACAGTACAGTCAGTCCTCTTATAGCTCTTCTTGCTATATAATAGCGGGTTTCTATAGGGTGTGCGACAGTCTCTGCTATAGTGCTCCCTTCTAGAGGAAGCCGTTTTTCACAAAACGGAAAAATACAATTTAAAAAACTAACCCTAAATTTTGTATGTGCGAGCATTTAGTCCTCTATAGCGCGACTTTCCATAGCTTGATTCCTATCTGAGCACTAAATGACGATTGACTGTCCTAGCTATTAACCGATCCGTCACGGCGGCTCGAAACCAAGTCTGAGGGGGACAATGGAAGATAAACCCCAAGCATTTCAGGTCTAGATATGTATGTAATTTTCATCAATATATTGACTTAAAAAAAATGGATTATTCTAAGAATAAAAATAGTTATTTATGATGTGCTTCAAAATTAGATCGATATTTTGGATTTTTCTATTAATCTATATGATGCACGTGTCACTAGTATTCGTTTCACTCGCACTTGGCACATCACACCGGATGCGAGCAAGAAAAAACATCGCGACTGTTGTTGTTTTTATTTTTTACCTAATTGCCTACAATAAAGATTAACGATTATTTAAATTATTTATTCTTTAGACATTTTTAGGCAAACACAAAATATAAGGTGGATAGTTATTCGAGAAAAATCAAAAACTTGGGGCCACAAATAGCACGGCACAGATAAGTTAACTATAGATTTTTTTTTATATACAATCAACTCCCTCTCTGTGCGTATCTTTTTAATGCGATTTTAACCTTAAGCAGTACATATTTTATGCAAATTCAAATTGCGCATGAAATTTGTGAAAAGATGTTAAAAATTAAAACCATAACGATGCCAACAGTTGAATAATAGAAAAACCCACTTTGCAATAAATCTGAAATTATTTCGTGCGAATGACTCAAATACTCGTCATCGCAAAAGTGTAATTGCTGATAACATTGTCAAAGGAAAATCAACAGAAAACGAGGGCAAAATGAATGCCAATTTTGTTTGCGAAAAACCTTTGTCTTCACCGCGCAGATCTAATACCAACACTCTCCTTTGGCGTTGAAAATGTTTCAGCAACAAAATCACATTATAGAAAAATTAAACGTGCCAGTAAATAGACTGTATTTATAAAATAAATGATAGTACGAGGGGTATACTTATC
This sequence comes from Philopotamus ludificatus, assembly GCA_022495035.1. NCBI lineage: Eukaryota > Metazoa > Arthropoda > Insecta > Trichoptera > Philopotamidae > Philopotamus > Philopotamus ludificatus. The sequence continues at coordinate 18,577 of JAGXCT010036526.1, read as the reverse complement.
TCGTAACTAGCATGCGACTGAAAAGTGCCGACTGCATCGGCAATGAGGTTTCGGTCGGTGTCTGCCGCTGAGGTCTGATCAAATGTAAACAGGACGTGCATTGTCCATGCACAAATGTGACAATTAGTATGCAGACGATTGTTTGTTCTTTTCGATATTAGTTAGGAGAGCCAAGAGCCGACCGTGACGTTGCCGAACAAGGGCCCGAACCGCAGTGCACAATGCATCCGAATGCATTCATGATAATTGATTTGGGAGTGGAAACAGGATGATTGATTAAAATACAGTCGGGGCTGATTGTGTTCGTGAAATATTATCGACATTCTTTTACACACAATGCATAACGAACGCCGATGCGGTTTTCGTTACGAATGAATCAAATGCAACACACGATCGACAATTAAAGAAGTAGTTGCACTCGAGAGTACATTATCATACACCATCTAGCTGCGTGTGGCGAATCAATGATTTGGTGTAATCCCATAACATAAAAGAATACATACATGATGAATTTGATAATCTAATATCCCATCATTTCATGTTTCATGGTTATCTGATAAGCTATCTGTGGTTTCATGAGAATCTTTGTTACGTTCGTCCGTATTTTGACCTAATTATAGAGTGCCGAATACGCTAACATCCGTGTAAATATAAAAATCGTTCATGAAAAATTATTAAGACGAAAAATCGATTATTTAATTAGCACAATTATTTCGCAAATAAACGTAATACGATCCCCATTATACCGTCCGACATTTCGTGGAAGTTATTAATCCTTTAAATGCATTAATTGGTAATGATATACATGTTATGGTCGAGTGGTACTCATTTGGATATCCGGAGCTCAAGTGTATTTTGAAAAGTGATATAATATATGTTGATCATGAATCAAGATAAGTTTCTAGATATTTTTAGAAGCCCGCAGACCGCATAAAATTAACACATGTAAAAATAAACACGATCATCTGGAGAGGAATCTAAATTATAAACAATAACAGTATTCGTCAACAAGCGTGTTGTTACCATTGGATACAACCGCATCTTAAAGCGTCAGTTTTTTAAAAATATGTTTTTGTTAAACATCAAAAATACTATTGCATGTTTTGTATGAAATTTAAAAGAAATTTTAGAGGTTCTCTTCTTTAATCACTTAAGAGCGAGCGTAATGCGATTCAGTGCAAATGCGACTCGTCGGTGAAACGTTGACATTTAAGTGATTAACATTAGACGCGTCTACTTGATCTTCAGTAAATAAAAAGTGACATTTTATAGACATATAATCATAACCTTTAAGTGGCGGTCCCAATTACGATCCTATCAATCAGTGGCGGCTCGTGGGTAAATATCTGGGGGTGCTGCTACTAAAAAAGTGTACTTCGCTCATATTTCATTCAAAATGTAAAGAAATAAGATGAAATAAAAATATCAGTGGCGGCTCGTGGATAAATTGCAATGTATTTGAGGGTGCTGTAGAAGATGAAAATTTTTAAAAGGTGTATTTCAAAAGTGACTCTGTATAGACGGCGCGAGACTGCTCCGAGTCGCAGCGGAACACAGCGCTTAGCGACGAGATCCCCCCACCGCGTTGCCGCCCCGCATCCATCTAATACACGACGCTGGTAGCGCTAACGAGCAGAATGCGCTCTGGTTCTACACCGCGCGATCTAACACTAAATATAGATTTGATTTATATTCTCATATAATAATATATAATCAATAGATTTTTCCTCAATATGCTTGGGTATGCTGCAACTCCGCATTATATATGGACGAGCCGCCCCTGCTACCAATACTACTAATGAAAATATAGTTATTCAAAATAATTGTACAGCATTTTTAGGCAATGCAGAAAAACAAAGAAAATCATATGCGAATTTAAAAATAACATTCGGAGAATTTTTGATATGGATTTGCTGAGAACGATCGCCAAGTCAGCTAAAAATTATTAAACCTGACAAATTTAAATCGAGAATCGAGATGCGCAATTCGTTACAAAGCCGGGGGGTGGGACGAATCGCGCATCCACCGAAAAGTTTCATTCGTACGAAATAATACACATTTTTTTTGTGTGGAATCGGATCTAATCTCTAACTAAACGCGATGAATTAGAAGTGTTCAAAGAATCAGAGGTCCCACTGTGAAGAAAACCGAACGGACGATAAAAGCGTTTCTGTGAGCAAGGACCGGGGCCGCCGTCGGCCACAACAATGAATGCGGGTTCGAATTTAATAATAAAAAAAAGTCGAACCAAAAGTCAAGGTAAACCAGATCCGACAGTGGTTCAGATATGCGTGGCGAAGCTTCAGTCGCACGTTCACGTATGACGGTAGCCGACGATAAACATCTCGATCCGAAAGCTCATATCCGACCGCCGCCATCGATCGATGGTAAAAAATGGCACGTTGTGTGATTTTTAAATGGTAATGATCGCGCATACGTAAGAATAATAATTCCAAGGTCCTAGAGAAAGATTATCGCGTATGACATAACGATCTATAGAATTGCATTTTCGAGTTATCGCGCGTTGCGTAGCCGAGTCCCAGTTCAAAAACTGCAATAACTGGGTACGACAATCGTTTTAAAACCGAGGCCGGTGAGTCTGGTGCGTTATCACAACAACGCACGGCAAATATTTGTGCAACGAAAAACATTACACGAAAATGTAACTCGATAACAACATTGACATTTTGATAATTACCAATAGAGATTTCTATATCGGTTGTAATACGCATACAATACTTATTTATACACGGCGTGGTGCATATGTATTATAGTATGACCATACGTGCCGTTTTGAACGGGATCATCCCATTTTAGGTAGCCTATCCCGTTGTCCCAAAATCTCTCGTTTTCGGAAAGAAAACATCCAAACTCAATCAATGAAAAACGAAAAGTCAGGGTTCTTGATACATCGTTAATTACCAACGTAAAATTTAAGCAATCCTGCCAAAAAAATATTTTTTATGGGAAATAAAACTAAAGATTTGAACGTGGTATCCTATTTATCGTATATTTTTTTCGAGATACAGCAAGATCGCTTTCTAGCGTCGATATACAGCTCATGCCATACATTGGATAGAGCTTGATTGAGATCCGAGTTTCAATGCCACAAGGCTACTAAAATCATTAATGAGATTTATAGCTAAATTTTTGGCTAAGATACAATTACCGATAATAATGATTTATAAGATGTCCCTAAATCGGAAAGACCTTCAAACTTCGACATCCTAAATTCCCTCATTGAATAAAATCCAAGAGTTTTCATCGAGAAATTATCGGAGACTTTCAACATCTTGCTCCAAAGTGGGAAAACATTTAAAACGCATCGGGAAAGTGAATATTAGGTCGGTCCATTTGTGGCTTCATAATCATTAAATACTAAGAATTTCAAAACTCTTTCGGACGTTTTAAAGTTGACGTTTTCCACTCTGTGGACCAGACGTATTGGCCCAAAAGATTTTTTAGCAAACGACTTGAACCAAGCTTTTTATTTAATTTAACAAAAATAATGACTCTTTTTAAATCGGATATTAAAGCAAAACCTATAGATGCATCTTATTCATTTTCCCAACAAATGCTTCTTTAATAATTTAAAAAAATATATATAACTCATAAGAAACATGTGTGAATAGAATAGGCAATGAAAATTATGCGGAAATGATGCAAAAGAAGATTTTTACATAAATTGAATAAAGTCATACAAATCAAAGGTTTTAATTTGGATTTTACGTAATTTTCATCACGATAACTCGGCAAGATAGACTAGTATAATTTAGGGGGTTAATTAGAAGGTTTTATCACTTCCACCCTATTCATGAGAGAGTGTTCCATCAGATCTCTTCAGCACAATGAAAACAATATCATAACGTGCACAAAATAAAATTCACTCGAATATCAACTTATATAATGTCCCGTTTTGGGGAAAAAATAAATGGTCACATTGTGCATACGTGTCAATAGTCCAACGCATACAAACGGCAATTAAAATTCGATAGGTCAGTGTAAATAAATATTATCGAATATCGACGATCCACGTTGCATTATTCGAGCGATAGGGCACAGCTAGATCAAAGAAGTTGTCGCGTTTCTACGATGTTATGTCTCGCACCGAGTATTTAACAAACACTAACGAGGATGACATACAACGCGAACAAATCCCATCTAATGCTCTACGTCGCAGCTATCGTTCTTTGCGAAGACATTACCATAAATATTGCTATGCAAGCGGATCGAAAGGCTGACGCCTAACCGCTCCTCGAATCCTAAGGAAAAGCAATTCACTTTATAAATTTCTCAATTTGGAGAAAGAACCGACCGATGGAAAGCATCAAACAAACAACGCTAGGTAAAAAAAGAAAAACGGTGACAATGATGGATCGCTCGAAGAGCTTACATACATTCGTATGTGGCGTATAAGTTGCACACAGAGTCGAAAATTGAATACGCGTTTTATTTATAACAACTCGATATATCCTCTCGAGATATCTTCGGAATACACACCATTGTAATAAACGGCCGATATCGGCGACAATTAATCAATGTTAAGTGATTCACTTCATTATCAAAGGCGCTTTTTAACTGATTGACAGGTTATTATATTATTTATATATACGTATACAAGCACAATTTAGATAAAAATAAAATAATAATAGACGTGTGTACGTGCCTACGTTCGAATGCAATCGTAAATTATAAGAGAAAAAAACGGTAATCATGACCTCAGTTTTAAATAAAATTAATTTTAAAAAACAAACGGATTGCAGAATTAAAATATTAAATTGTTAATTGTCGATTGTTTTTTTTTTTTTTGTTAATCTATTATCGATACATTTTTGCCACGTAATGATATCGCAAGCGGTGATTCCCCGATTAAAATATATCGCTCGTAGCAAATATTTGCGCATTTTTTGTGATTCCATAATTTAAAAAAATATATTGATAATCCAAATATATCAATAAATGCAAGGGACACGTCGGTGATAAGTCTGTGGAACCTCGAAAGGCGGGGGGGCCAATCGGTCGATCAGCAAACGGCCCTCACTGTGGAACATCACAAAAAACCGGTCAATTGCGGTTTACGAGGTGAAAATAAAATTATTTCGCCGATCAATTTTTAATCTATTCGACAGTAATCTTAAAAAAAATGTAACATATGCTCATAAAAAAATCTGGCATTTAGAAATAACAATTATATTTTTTTGTTCGAAGATCGCAATATACCTTTTCTGACTTCTCTCGTTGTTATCAACCGAACGGTAATAACGCGAATCGTAAGGACGGCGGTATAGTACGTTCTAGAATAAATCCCATTCGGCGTTATCGCGAAAAATTTCGTTCGGTATACGACCATTGTTTGGAATGAAACTCAAACGCTCACGTCTTCGATCGATCGACGGGGGCGACGGGGACGCAGGGAATAGACGATCACCGAGAAGAGCACGAGACCAAGATAGTTACACTCTCGAGGAGATAGAGCCCCCATTAAGTTAATCAAGGAAATATTTGCAATGAAGGACCACCTCAACTAAGCTCAAAGCGAACCGCAATATCGGCCACCGGAACGATAAGACATAACGGCACAAATTATTTAATGCTCGTAATTTCAAATTTGTCATTTTACAGTTGGAAAAATAAAATTATAAAAAAAATATAGATCCAAAATATATCAATAAAAATGCCCTCCACATGGCAACACTGACACGATCCCATTAAATAAATACGGCGGACATCGTGACGGATAAAAGATCCTCGCGATAAAACGCGTAATTGTGCGTAAAGATATAGAGTTATAAATTAACCCTTTGTCTTCGAATGCCGCCTGAGAAGCGGCATCGAAGTTTTCCGTATCACTCGAATGCCGTCACTATGACGGGCATGCAACAAATCAATTACGCATTATTTCAGGTTTATAACATTCACTATATTTATAAACAATACAAACTAGTACTTTATTAAATAACACGTGTTGAGGGTATTGAGGACTTTAAAAAGCATGATCGTATACAATATGCTGGGAATAATAGCGAAAGAAGCGTTTGAAATGCGACGCTATCGAAGAACGTCGAAGATTTTACGGACGCGACAGGACAAAATTTATCCACAATTTATCCACTGTAAAAACTGTAAAATTGAGGAATACGGACGTTCAAAATATCGTCTTCAACGGACCGTCTATTGTCATAGAAACGGACAAAGTGATATAAATCGGATTTATGATTTCTATGATCGCTCTATTTTTTATGAGAAAAAAATGATCTGGACAAGGCCGGGGAATAGTGCACGGGTCGAATACGCACTTCGATTCGATCGGCATAAAAATCCAATCGCTTTCCAATAAGAGTTTCGTCATAAATTAAATTCTCGACGAAGGCCGATTTCGCGATCGATCGTAATCTTAGTTTTTGCGATAAAGGCGTTCGTCGACCGTCTTCGGCGTAATTTTTGATCTCGTTTCGTTTTTAGCGCGGATTATCGCGACGCGAATCGGAACGAACCGGTCAAAGTTCGAAGGGAACGGGTCAGTTTTTAAATATTTCGCACGATATTCTTCGATCGCGATCGAAAACAAAGAGTCGGATCGAAACGCGCGAGATCCGACGGGTCTCGCGCGTTCGGGCCCGACGGCGATCGCGCGGACAAAGATCTCGGCCGCGCTTCCTCCGAGGATCGGGGCGGCGATCTTTCGCGGATCGGGCCGCGGGCCGGGCCGCGAGCCGGGCCGCGGGCGACGCGATTTAGCGGGCGCGGATTACGTAAACGGGCGGCGCGTGCGGCTCGCTGCAACCGGCTGCAACGTTGCCGCACTCGCCAATTAGCATAGCCCCCGTGTACCGCGTAGTGTAGTGTGTAGGGCGTAGGGTGTAGCGTAGACACGACACGACGATAACAAAGACGCGACAGGCGATAAGGCACAGACAAGACACAGACAAGGCAGAGACAAAGCGGCGGCGCTCACCTGTTCTTCTCGAGCTCGTTGTGGGTGGTGCGGCTGCCCTGGCTCTTGCGCTGAGGACGGCGCGGACTGGCGTAGCCGTGCTCGGCGTCGGCGAGGAGGCTGGGGAGTGTAGCCGGCAGGCAGGGTAGGCAGGGTAGGCAGGGTAGGCAAGGCAGGCGCGAGCGGCTGTCCAGGTACTCGGCGGCCTGCAGCAGCGTGTCGATGCTCATGGCGCCGCCACACGACCGGCGGGGCCCAGCTGCGGCCGCGCACTGCCGCCGCGCCGTCCCCCCTCCCGCCGCCCCACCGCGCCCCTCCCCACCGAACAATGGATTCCTATTAGAAAGCGAACGTCCCGGCGACGCGCGAACCCGTCGAGGACGCGACCGACGAAATATCGTCGAGACGTTTGAATTTCCCGCCCTCCACGAGTCGCCGGGCGTCGCGGCCGCGAAACAAAAGAATCGCGATTTTTATTTCGAAAAGACCCGCCGTCGACGTTTTCGCGCACCTCTTTGTTTAGAAAACGCCCGCTCCTTCGACAAAATAATTTTAATCGCAAACGACGAAACGGTTCGACATAAATATAATTAACCCTTTCAGTGCCGCATGAATACGCACAACGTAACCAGGGTGCGCACGTCGCATGGCGGTAAACTTAACTTGTCGTTAAGCATGTAAATCCAGACCGGAGCTGGCGATGCGGTTTGTAGGTAATCCAGCCACAAACACTGTTTATCAATGAATATACAACATATTTAAGCAAAGAAACGAGTAGGAAACTATGTAATATAAAATTACGAATTGCACCATCCAAATCTCCGTAGTAGTATCGGTGACGTATCTCGGCTCTCAGCTGCTGTTATAAAGTTCCACGCACATTATGTTCCATTGCTGTGTACGGATAATAGTATAAGAAAATTGCATTTCGTGATTTTTTGATTTTGATTCGCATTTCCTACTTTTTTCTCATTCACGACCCTGCCGGACAACGGAGGTTTTGATGATTTATTACGAAAATGCGCCAATCTTGAGTCGATTTCAGCGCCGAGATTTTAAAACATCCTGCCAATCAACATTTTTGCATACATCCTTATAGGAAAATGGTCTAATTATAACGGTACCAGTAATACAAATTTACTCCTTTCGCCAAAAGTAAAATAATTTGGTCCAAAACGGTTTTACCTATTTAAGAATCGCTGGTGAATCCCAACAACGAACGGAGCAAGACCCTCACGTAATGGCAACACCACCAATGGTATAAAAACACGGCACCGACTAAATTTTGACGTAAACCGTATTTCGGTTCAGAATTTGTTTTTTATTTATTTTATTCGCATTATAAACTTATAACAAACCGTTGTGAACCGTTATTTCATTGCGATTCGATTCCGAGGTTTCGTTCCGACATAAAAAACATCCGAAACCACGATGAAAACATTAAAACAAAAAACCGGTTATTTTATGGCAATCGATCCGAAACGAAATCCGGAATGTAATCGAAACCCCCTTTTGCGTCGACGTGCGAATTTGAAAATCGTATCGGAACAAAAATTATATTCGAGCTCGTTATTTTTAAGCCGTGTTCAATAAAAAAAAATTAAATTCGTCATTATTAATTTTATCCAATTATTTGAAAATGATATCCTTCCGTTTATTCCGATCAAAAAATGCTTCTATAGCGCTATTTTCGCTGTGGAACATACGCCAATTGCTGTTTACGAGGTTAAAAAAAAAAAATTATTTCGTCGATTATTAAAAAAAATATAACTGATTTAGAATTGCTCTCATAAAAAAATCTCACAAAAGCTTCTATGACGCTATTTTCGATATAACTTCTTCGCGTCGTTCTTTTGTGTACAATCGCCCCTCCTATAGCGCCGAGTTTGAAACCGCCCGATACGAGAATTGCGGTTAGATTTTTTTTTTCTAATCGTATTTTATAAATTGAACAAAAACGATCCGACAAAAATTTTTCGTTCGCATATTTTGTACGACCTCGGTTCTATTTTTAGTTTATTCCCGCGTTTGTTTTTTCTGCCAATTAAAATGCGTTAACCTTTATTTCGTGCGGCATTGTACATATGACATATTTACAAAATATGTAATTTGTAATAAACGACGATCTAAAATGAAGCATAATAATAAAAACTATCCCTCCCGCCACTCTATAGCAGAAAGCGCTATAGAAGGGTTCGAGGATAGAGAACAAAAAAAGTCACGTAAAATCGCATCGGATACGGAGGCTATGTATCGTAACGGCTAAGTTACAGAATTAACAAAAAAATATGATAATCAGATCCGATGTTGACTGTCATACTTTTTTCGATCAAATATATAAGATTCTTATTGGAAAGTAATTAGAAAATATATATATATATATTAAAAAAAATATTTATTATTTATAATATTTCCTCGAATTACATTTCTGCGAGTAGTTTTATATTAAATAACGATAGAGCGTGGCTTAAAATTTCCCGTAATACCAATAATAAATGAATTCTTGCGTATATTTTGGGGAGTAAATGTTCCCTAGGCTCCTAAAAAATAAAGAATAAAATAAAATAAACAAAAAAGCGATCGCTCTAAATTAAGTATGCGACGGTGAAATGTTAACTTACCAAAAGTACTCTTATTCTTCTGTAATACACGCTGAATTTGCCGACGAGGGAGCTCAAAAACGAGCATAATTGATGCGGCGCTACTATACACTTGTCCGATCGGACGACGAAGCAATTCCTTAACGCGGCGTGATAAACAAATATGTGATTGAAAAAAATTGCCCATTCGTCCTGAAAAAGGATTAAATAAATAAATTGTTTTCAAATATATGCGCGACTAATGTTTTCGAATAAAAACTAACCTCGTCGTTTAATAAACTAAAATCGACGGCATCGACGCCCGGAAGCGGAGGATAAACACCTTTTCTAACGTTTTCATTGAAAGTTTGAATTATACTAGAGAGTCTAGCGCAATTATATAAGATGAACGACGCTCCTAAAATTAGTCGTTATAAATATTAATAATTATTTTTTTATATAAATTTCATTTAATCGTCCCTAAGATTTTACCCTTGCTGGAAGATAATGTTCCTTCGTCGTTCATATTGATGACGATCGAATGACTCGGTTTAACTTGTAGAAGATCGAACGAAACAGACGCCTCGCCCAAGTCCGTCAACGATTCGTTCCAAATTCCCTCGTCAGTTATTAAAACTCGATATTTGTGTTGCGCTTTTAATTTCATATCGACAGTTCGTTTCCTAAAAAGATAAAATAAGACGAATTATATCCTATTAAGAAGTTTTCATTAGTTTAAATCTACTCACTTCACATATTGGTCGATCGTCACTTCGTTTTCTTTCAATCCCGTTTTTCCATTCAATACTGGCGCGCATAATATATTGAAAATATCATTTTTATTCGAAACAGACTTTGACGAAACGTGAATACGATATCCTTCGTCCTCGTTGGATATCGAAAATTTGTTTAATATTGCTAATTTTTTTATTATCCTGCATAATAAATTAACTCTATAATTGGTAATATCTTCCGCAGATCCGTCTTCGCTCGAAACTATTAGATTTTGCTTAGTTTCATTATTAATTGATTGATAAGGTAAAAAAGGTAAATATTTTGCGATTGAATATACTCTATCCAAATAAATATGAATTCGGTCTTTAATAATTGCACATTTATCAATTTTCAGTGGCCAATCTAAACTGTTTTTTATTAAAATATCGCAGGATACTTTCATAGAATTAATTTCCGGGTTTATAATATCAAATATTGTTTCAATATTATCTATAGAGTTATGCTGACTAGAAATATATTTCCTCCACGAATTTATACTCCACGGAAAGCTGAACTCGCCATAACGGGTAAAGTCACTAGTGTGACGCTTTATTATCCCGCTTTTTAACTCGAGGGAAGACTTTGATAGGTATAAAAACAGTTCGTTGACGAAGTCGTCCACGTGCGACATGACAGCTGGGATCTCGATGATTTGACGTTTACAGTGTAGCCATAGCTGAAAATCACTACGACCGATAAATTTGAGATATTTTTTTGTCCCGAAGTTTTATATTCTTATAGAAACCTATATAAAACTATTAAATATATATAGCACATTATTAAAATAACTTATATGTACAATATTATAATAAATTATATGAAGAAATAAAAAAAAAATTATATGAAATTATTTATAAATTTGATCATTCAATTTTATTTTTGTATTTAAAAAATGACGACAAAAATTTATTAAGCAATATATATTAATTTTAACAACGCATTAATTATAAATGATTGAATTACATTTTTAAGTATACTTAACCAAGATAAAACATGCAAAAGAATATATCTTTATTTCAGTGATGCAAAGGGCAAACGAGAACTTGTTAAGGCCAATACCACAAGTGTCAAAAACAAATGTCAGAGGCGACGAAGCATATAAAATTCTTAATGATGATGAGATATTTTAATGAGAGAGCCCCTAAAATGAATGTTAAATTCATCTTAGCCTTTATAATAAACGTCTTTTTGGATATTTAATTTTACAGTGTGAATCAATGTTACTTCCAAATAAAAAAAAAGCAAATCAATGAATATGGCCAAACTTGAAACAGCTTAGACCAAAGCCAAGAATAACGATAGAAAAGAATGAACAAAACGAAGTCATAGATAAACAAACTCGTCAGAGCAATAAATGTTGCCATTTGAAAATGTGATTCCTATTCGAAAACAAGATTCCTGGTGACGACCGGATTTGTCCAGGGCGCACCAAATGAAAAAAATAGCGCAGATGTTTGATTTTTCCCCAGTTCCTTGTCATGATAAGATAATGCGTTCTATAAGATAATGCAATCTTCATCTTTATTAGATATCAGATTAACAATAGGCGGTTATATCGTTCCCTGATTTCGAAATTACCGGATTTTTCTTAATAGTTTTATTATTAATTGATAAATGTGGTAAAAAGGGTAAGTATTTAGTAATAGAATATAACCCACACAAATGTATTTCAATTTGGTCATTAATAATTTATAAATCGTCCACGTGTGACATGTCAGCTGCGATTTAATCGTTTTGACGTTTGCAGTGTAGCCATAGCTAAAAACCACTGCACAATTGAAATAGATCAGTTTGAGATATTTTTGCGATTTCGTTAGGTATGCACTTATGAATTTATGTGTACAAAACGTTAAATATTAATATTGTAGTCATATAATGATATACAGTCGATTTTGCCTAATATGGACAAATTAAGACTAATATTCTTTTCCTGAATAATCAGTTAACTCTATTTTGCGTAATAAATTATATTAATTATATAATATTTAATTATTAAGTTCATCTACATATTGATATGTAAAATATAATATTCAATTCAAGCAGAAATTAACTAGTTTTTCTATTTTTTACAATTATTTTTTAATTATCAATTGATATACAATACTGCATGATGTTTTTATTTGATTTCGGTCTTTCGATATTTGTTTCTAATAAACGTCGGTCCTAGTATAAGTGTAAGGGCGAACGATAGCGTGTTAGGGCCATGCCGCAAATATTATACGCGGCGTGTCAGCATGGTGGTGCGGCTGTGTGGCGGTCGGCAGTGAGTCGGCGAACATTGGAAGGAGACGATTATCGTGACAAAAATGGTTATTACTAAAATTCAATTATATATATATTATGTATAAATCGAAACTGATTAATAACATATCGTTACATATGTAATATTATTTATTTTACTCAATCTTATATATAAAAAGTGTAACCGTTCTGAAGCCCGCAACTTCTATTAGCCCGTTGAATACTCTGTGTATTTAAAATATATGAAATATCCTAGGAAATATCTAGTTTTCAACCATATTTCTATTTTTCTCCCCAAATCTGTTAAAAACAGACATTTTATTGTCTTACTGGTTGTTGCTTACATTATAAAGGAAAACTAAGACAATAATTGATCAAGGAATCACATATCATCCAGAATTTAATGCTTCAGTAAGTACTGCATCAACTTTTGATTTGATTTTTGTGCCAAACTTTCATGAATAATTGTAAGGCATATAGCATTTGCGGAAAACACAATTTGAATGGTCAACTACCTTTGCCTGATCAGAATTTACGGTAAGGATCATATAATTTGTGGTCCTGGGTCCGGACTATACGAAACAAGTCAGCCATAAGGGAACCAGGACATGATTGTTTTAAACAAGTTTAAATATATTGAAATAGTATACATTTGATAATTTGACGGGATACATTTATATTGCACGGTACAGTTGTATTGTGCAAATAAATTTAATTGTTACAAGATTGTTATAGTCTAAATTAAAAACTGATTTTTTTAACAAAATATATTTAAAATTTGCTAACAAATAAGATATTTTGAAAATAATAAATTTTATTTTCTATCAATATTTAGTTTTTTTTTTTATTAAAATTTAAATACTCACCCCTTATCGTGGAAATGCGAAAGGCAAGGCTATAATTAATTGAACATAACCATGTTCACCATTGTTTAATATGTTCTCATAAACACTATATTTTTTATTTATGTGATCTGAAATGGACCTCAGGATTATAATTATTTTTTTAAACAATGTAGATTTATAAAAAAAACCTATTAAGAAGTAAATAAAGGAAATTTGGACAAATTATCTTGACCAGTTGGAAAGTTATTGCAATTTTACTGAAGTCGTAGTCGTTTTTTACTCATTTTATTATGAAACGGCCGACTGCATTGCAAAGTTCAATAAAAACCTTCCCATTGTTAACTCAATAAAGTAAATAAAACCAATGATATGACGGTCTGTAGGATTGAGCAGTCACATAAAATATCCGCCTCAAAAAAATTCAAACGTAAATGCGAGGAATTATTTTATGAAGATAAAAACAGAGGTTTCCTTCTCTTGGTCATTGCTGGGATTGGATGTATATTTTCTACCATTGTTGGTGTCAGATTTTATCTTCACTATTGTGTCCAGGCGAGTAGGAGGTATTCGGTTTTACTTAGTATTCACTCTCATCTATTCTAGACATTCTGGCGTGACGAATCACAGCTAGCATTAACCTTGTTGCTCAATAGCAATCCTTTTATCATGGGCGGTACCTTTCCTAAAGGTAGGTCCAGTAGTAAAAATGAAATCCAGGTGAGGGCCAATATATCTTCCTAAAAAAAATAGTCCAATTGTCATCGGCGCCACTACAATTTGCCCACTCGAGGGTGAATCTTTAGAAAATTAAAAGTCACGGATCTGCGAATCGGCTATTGATTTGTGACAAGAGGCAGACTACCTATCTCTTCTTTCCTGATAACAGCCAGGCTAAATTATAAGTATAATAAATAAGGTGGTTGTTCCCAGACTTTTGGGTCACTCAATTCGGGAAATGCGCCAATTCAATGCCGCATTTCCCCTACGGGCCTCCCGGGGGAGGCACATATTTTGGACACATGGACCCGGTCAGCAATGTAATCTTCTACAGCTTCTCGCTTTGCATCGACTTTTGGAAAGTTGTGGTTACTGTCCCTCTCCCTTCTTTCTTTTCTTACGCAATTTTAGTTTAATTTTTAAAATCACGCATTTCTAGAAAAAAACTGGCCTTGTTGTACTGATTGAACTGGCCTCAAGCTGGTATATGCGGTGTGTTTGGACGGCAAGGGATGGAATTGTGACGAGGTACGAAAGTATCAATCCTTATCAACCTTCATTTTAGGGTTTTTTTCCCAGGGAGTTTCAAACAGCGAGATAAAACTAACTTAAAATAAACTTGGACACAGTCGGCAGGGTAAAATTCGATACTAACAGTGGTAGAAGATACTCCTCTGATGCCAGAAATAGCTAAAAGTGGGAAAACTTTCAAAAATGCCCTCACGTCACGTGTGAGACCCAGGTTCCTTTGGCCTCGACTACCATTCGAGAGTTTGGTAAGGCCCATACACATAGTAAATGAGTGTATCATGTTTGGCAAATAATGATGATGATGATAATATACATTCTAGACCTAGTATACATCACCTTGGCAATACTGACACTTGTAATTTAATAATCTTACATTTATTTATATTTTTATTTTAGTTTTGCGGTGTATGGCACGGAGTCTTGGTGCTTACCGTGCTTGTGGACATAGCGAGCGCGGGCGATCACCTGCTAGACGGCATCTACTGCGGTCGCACCAGTTGCTACGACGTACTCAACGTCACGCGCAATGCCACGAAACAGCAGATTGGTCGAAATTATCGACAACTCGCTAGACAGTTTCATCCCGATTCTCACCGCACCGTTGAAGCCAAGGCTGAAGCGGAGGAGGTCTTTAAACTCATCGCAACCGCATACGAAATACTTAAAGATGACGAAGAGAGAAACGACTACAATTACATGTTGGACAACCCTCAGGAGTACTATGCCCATTACTATCGTTACTACAGCAGAAGAGCCCCTAAGGTGGACGTCAAACTGGTCATAGCCGTTGTAGTAACCCTGATCTCGATTATTCAATATTACAGCGGGCATCAGCGTTACGAATCGGCCATAAAATACTTTGTAACTGTTCCCAAATATAGAAACAGGGCTTTGGATATGGCCAAAGTTGAAACTGCAGAGATTCAAGCCAAAAAAAAAGACGGTGCCAAAAGAATAACTAAGACTGAACAAAAAGAAGAAATAGAAAAATTAATTAGAAAAATAATCGAAGAAAAAATGGATATTAAAGGCTCGTACGCAAAGCCGAAAATAATTGATATTTTATGGATCCAATTGATTATATTGCCGTACACTATTTGCGTTTACATCGCTTGGTATATAAAATGGATATGGAAATTCTACATACTCAACAAACCGTACGGAGACGAAGAAAAATTATATCTCATAAGAAAAAAGATGAAGATGGGCGTCCACGAATTTAATGCACTAGAAGACGAGACGAAAGAAGAATATCTTTACGACGAGTTGTGGATTAAAGAAAATTTCATCAGTTGGAAAGAAGCCGCTGACGAAGAAAACAAGAAAAAACTAGCGGAAAATACAAAGTATAAACAATATAGGAGATATATGAAGACTCACGGAGCAGGGAGAATAACATTTGACGATTCATGATTTTTTAAAATATATCTGTGGAAAAAAGTAACAACGCCGGCTTTTTTCGCGTGTTGGCGGATTTTAAATCTCACATCCGGAGAGATGTCGAGGTGTCTAGGAGGCGCTCGAGCTGCCCACCAGCATCAGCAGCAAGGCGTCGCACGATAAATATACATATGTATTTATTTGGAAAAAAAAACAGCAATGAAGTCAATGAACATAATACTTTTTTCCGCGGGTGTATATTTATAATAATGTGTTACTGAGTGTGCCGTTTTGAACATGCGTTAATTTATTTTACATTTCATACATAAATAATATAAATACATTATTTTTGTATTATATGTTTGTTATGATGCACGAATGCATTTGTTATTTATTCCAATAATTATGACCTATATATTATATTATAATAAATGAGATATTTTTTATTTGAATGAGTTACATTAAAACCCGTCGATTACAATATTTAGTGCCCTCTATTAAATTTACACAATTATGTTACACCTGCTTACACATATAAAATCAACAGAGAATATTTGATCAATTTTCGCACAAATTATATGTTAGATTTTTCAAACAATATTTTGTTTAATTTGTTACTCGAGCAACGTGGCAAAGATAATTTGGCTTGGTAACAGCTGAATGTCACTATTGACTGTAATTAAATATTTGAAAACCTTCAGTAACGTAGGACAAATAGAATTATTAATTACAAATAAAGCATTTATAATTTTAATTGAGACTAAAACATGATTGATAGAATAAAATTACACTTACTACGTAAATCTGTAAGCATTTTTTATTAAAAATAATTAATATATATATGTACAGGAAACTTCTATATAACGTGTATTCGTATAGCACGATTAATATTCATAGAGCCCCATAAACATTTTTAGGGAAAGCCCCAGCAATGTTCACATTATGCTAAGAAAATATCTTCTTACCCCTTTTAACAGCTATGGTCATCCCGGTGTGACAACTGTCAATTCTCTGCACATGTTGACATATGCTGGAAGCTTTGTTTAAAAGTTATTCATTTGATTCACTTGAATATTTAGAACTCTTAAGTTTTATTAGTAAATTTGAGTTATAGCAACATTTTTGCACTTGCAAATTTATTCGTATAAATGGACAAAATTATGTAAATTTCTTTTAACTCAACAGTTTAAAGGTTAAGAGACGTTTTTATACAACGGTTAACATATATCGTGCATTTTTTAAAAAGTTCCAGAGCTATTTTATATATTTAATTGTATCTCAAGTATTTATATATAAAGATGATAAATTATGGTTTATTTTACTATAAAAACTTAGTTAGGACCTTATTTACGTAGATTATTTTACATTTATGTAAAAATATGCCTATTCTCCCAAAAAAAACATATTAATTAAGTTCTGGTGTGCATTTTGTGTAAAAAAAACACCTCAAACACAGCATATGTCGGACCATTTCTTAAAAATCAATGTCAGGCACTGATGACTGACAAGGCACAATATGTGTTAAAGGGTTTAATCAGTTGGACGCTCACTAGGAACATTTGCAACAGTAGTTGCAGTAAGGAGACATGTTTGAATTTGGATAATGTCCCGTTTAATGAGATATATTACACCCAGGTCGTATCCCAGGTGTAGTACGGGAGCCCAGTATATTATTATATTAGATTTACCCAAATGTAATGTTGTATTTTCGAAAAGTATAGTTTCAGATTTGTGTTTGAATATTTTTTGTGTCGGGAGAAGTTTCCGATCTTCGTTTTGTGTAGAAAAAACATTATTTTACGCATCCCTTTAATAATGACAGAAATGTGACCTTCAGAAGAACATTTGTGCAGCTGTATATATAATTACAATCCGTGCGACAGCCCAACTCCGGGCACATGGCTGGAGATGTGATCCGTATCAGTAGAACCCTGGCAACAGGGTTGATCACTTTTGGGCGCTGGACAGCTGGATGGGGGAAACCCAGGACATTCTCAATAATATATATATATATAAATGAAGTAATTAGAGAACATATCCAGATTTTACTCTCTTTATTTGGAATATATATACAAGATTAATTTGATTAATAAAATATTAGGGAATTTTATTCAATTTTCTCTATTTTCTCTGGAATATATTATGCATCTCAAAAATAAACAATGAAAAACATTCTAAAAAATTACAATCTATTTATTACAAGAAAAGTAACAGTCAGGTCAGGTCTCAATGACAAAATGTTCAAGAAATTGTAGAGAAAGTGTATAAAATTGGTCAACCATGATTAAAATTGGTTATGCATCAACGCGGCTGCAAAAAATGGTTACAATTCAATCAAATCTTATCGCAATTTTAAATAAAAAAATTACTGTGATATAACAATCTCAAATTTTACAGTAATAAAAAAATATATTCTTGATTTGTTCGGCATGAGATGTCGAGAACACATTATGCATGTAATTTCATCAACGGTTCTTTGATGTTGAATGCTTTTACAGCCTCCTGAAACATGAAAAATGGGTTTTAACCCTTTCAATGCGGCGGGTCTAAACACGATTCTGCATCTGAGTGCGGCG
>JAGXCT010036525.1:0-52122 GCA_022495035.1 Philopotamus ludificatus | reverse complement strand
GTAAGGCCCATGTCCTCAGCGAGTGAGAGCCTTGTGGCTGGCAAATGATGATGATTATAACAGTCTGATACACTTGGTTTAGAGTACAAGAACATTTAAAATTAGAGGAAAATTCGACATAACTTCAACATCAAGGAATGAGAAGTGGGTGATGTACTCGAACAAATGACCCAAAAACAGTGACTTTCTAAAGGGCAGTTGTCACTAGTAACGCTGAAACTTAACCTAACTGCTTAAAAGGTCTATTTGTCTGTATGGTGGGATTGTAAAGGAATTATTCATTATAAAATTCTTAAATATAGCCAGACAATGACGGCACAGTTCTATTGTGATAAGCCGGAACGATTATAAGAAAGAACCAGTTCGTGGAAAAGGGGATAAATGAATGGAATACAAATGGAATGTAATTATTCATCTAATCTTGCTCCATCGGATTGCCATTTGTTTAGATCAATGCAACACTTTTTATTCGACAGCAATTTTAACCATTTATAGGGAAAAATATTTTTTATTGTTATTGATAATACTTATTGTCAATAACAATAAATTAACCAAAGAACTTTTTCGACAACATATTACTGTACTAAGGTTGACATTTCTATGGGCGCTCATGGAAATATAGACCTTAAAGCGACTGATTAATATATTAACCATTTTCAGCCTTTGCCCAATAAAGGGTTGAAGGGGGTTTCATTAACCCTTTCAATGCGGCAGGTCTAAACACGATTATGCAACTGAGTGCGGCGCCGTTTTAGACCAAATTAGTTTTTTGGCGAGGTAAATTTGTATTCACCGTTTACCGCTATATTAGACCATTTGCCTATAAGAGATTTATGCAAACATGTTGATTAGGATATGTTCTTCCATCTTAACTAAAAAAATAAACTCGATTCGCTTTATTTTCGCAATAATGGGAATCTAACAAAATATCAATTGCTCAAACAGAGATTAAGTGAGGAAAAAATGGAACAGAATCAAAATAAAAAATGCAAAATGCAATTTTCTTATACCATTACATCCATACACGTGTATGTGGAACATAATGTACGTGGAACACCCTTAACAACCCCTGAGCCGAGATACGTCACCGATACTACTGCGGAGATTTGAATCGTTACTGTTCATATTTACATATTACATGGTTCCTATAAATTCTTTTGGTAGATATGTTGTATATTTTATTGATAGCCGTGTTTTATTAGCTGATTTTAAACAAACACCATCACTTAACTCGGTCTAGCTTTATACGTAACGACAAGTTAAAGTTTTAAAGAATCTCTGCGCATGTACGACATGCGGCCGCACCCTGGACACGATTTGTATGCGCATGTAGGTCATGCGCCCCGCACTGAAAGGGTTAAAAAAATCTCTATGGAACGTGATATTAGATGACTCTGACAGTAATTAAATGCATAATTACCCAATTTCAGCCTTTGCCCTATAAAGGGTTAAGAATATCAAAGAAGTGAAAACGGGTCTCGACGTCTTCAGTTGAAATTTATTTAAAAATAAATCATTTTCATCGGGTACCCTTATATTACTTGATGCGCCATATAGGATATATTTATTGAATGACAATAGTTTTGGTCTATTTAAAAAATCATTTCTTAAACACTGTTAGAATTTGAGTTTGGTTACTATGCCATAAAAGATACTCCCTGATTTTAAGGCCTATTCAAGATAGATGTATTCCGTTACGTTGTCCAATTATCATTAATAAAATCTGTCGTAATAAGCAAATCCTTACTGATACTATTTTTGTGACCCATTTTCGTTAAATAATATCCCAGACTCGTACTAAAAAATAAAAAACACGCAATTCTTATAAACCCGTTGATTTCATTGCCAACACGTTTTTTAAAAGGACCATTCCTACGACAATCGGTCGAGCGAATTGAACAAACTCGCGAAAATATTTGGCGCCAAGAGTAATTATTAATTAATTATTATTAATTTTTAAATGGCGTTATTTTTCTAAGGAGAAAAATACCCGTATCGTAAAATAAAAATAATCACACAATGGACAATGTCAAAGAAAAATAAATAGCCAAGATAAACAATCAGGGCTTTGTGAAATTTTTCAAATATTTTCATTGCCGAAATTAATATCTTATCTTTTGAAAATTTTCCATAATAAAAAAAATGATGTGTGATACCAAATGCAATGGATCAAACTATACAAACACATCATGTAATAAATTTTACGAACAAAAAAAAACACACATAACACGAGAATGACGCATGTGTAAAAAATACAATTTTAAGATAATGCACATGTTTATCTTAAAAAAAAATTAAAAATTAATATACATTGCGCATTTTGAACAATTAACGAACATATAAATATATGAAAACTTTGATTAAATATTTTCTGATATACGATGATACGACTGACAGGTGAAATGAGACGGAATGTTGTGTACTTAGGTTGATAAGAGAAACTATGACGATTAGTAGCTTAACAAGATTGTTTATTGAGACTCATAGGACGATGTTAATTGTTTTCATTATAAAAAAAAAGAGAAAATAATTTCAATTGTTGAGATATATTAAATGTCAATGCACTGACTGCGCCATGTCGATGAACTGCATATCTTAAATTTTTTGACCCATATCTTTTATTTGAATAGTTAAAAATTAATGTATAATCGAGTCGTTGGTTAGCTTCGTGCTATGAATTTAATATCAAAATCGATGCTATGACGCAAAATGGATATAACGATCGGCCTGGTTCGAGTGCAACGTACATATTCCGATATAACCTATATAAAATGTTGAGCACGGAAATTACAGAAGTGCACGCGAAATGGTGCAGTTGGGTGATTCAATGGGACAACAGAAAAAAATAATTTAATCTACTATCAGATATTTTTATATATATTG
The DNA here is from genome assembly GCA_022495035.1 of Philopotamus ludificatus. Classification (NCBI taxonomy): domain Eukaryota; kingdom Metazoa; phylum Arthropoda; class Insecta; order Trichoptera; family Philopotamidae; genus Philopotamus; species Philopotamus ludificatus. The sequence continues at coordinate 49,239 of JAGXCT010036525.1, read as the reverse complement.
TCTGATTAAATAGAGTACGATAGTTGAAGAATGATTAAAAAGTTATATTTAGATGTTATTATTTCCGGTTGGCTGCATCTGCGCATGCGTCATTTACCTCGGTCAAATTTGCAAACAACAATTCGCATGCGGTGAGACCGTATCGAGTTTCGAAAACCATAAATCCCAAAAATAATCCCATAAAAAATACAACGCGAATCAATAATAATTAAGAAAGATTCAGGTCGTTTGTCATAAAAAAAAGAAATTTTATGATAAAAATATTAATTAGACTAATTTTACTTGTCATTATTAAAATTTTCTATTAATTTAATTACATTAAATTAACTTTTTTTCATGATAAATATGTTCCAGACGCGAATAAATAAATCTCTCATACAAATGAGAGAATTATTAATAATTCATCGCTGAAATTTTTCAGCGGTTAGTTATTCTTATATTGGTAATTATCATAATTATTTATATTTTTATAACCACGTTAAAGCGAAAGATTAAAAGTTTCGAAGTACAGTCAACCTCCTATAGCAGGGATGGCGAACCTTTTTCCCAAGTGGGTCAAATTTGATATATTTTTTTATTAAATCCATGTGGCGGGGTCACATAGGTTTATTATATAGGCTTACAAGTTTTATTAACATTAAAATTTACAAGCAAAATTATCGCTATTATAACCCTAATCACACTCTAGCTCTTTAAAGATGTGGCGGCATCTAGTAATATTATAGCAGATTAAAAATCATTTTATTTTTTATTAAATGAAGGCTTTTTACAATCATAAAATCGCTATAGGACCTATAGCGCTCCCTGCAATAGAGCGGCTTGTGCTACAATCTCTCCAATAGTTCTTCCGTCTGGGTAGTCAAATTTTCAAGGTCAATATTTCGTAAATATGTAATACATTGCCGCGAGAGATAAAAGGCTTTCCCCCTTTTAGTTGAGAACAAAATAAAACTAAAAAAAGAATAAGGTAATTTAAAATACATATATAGTTTTCTATAATGCGGTACTGTTGTCATTAATTACTAATATTCAAACAAATTATCTCGATGAGAAATTTTATAGCCCTTTGGCTGGTGAGCTGTCTCTCACTAATACAAAAAAAACAGCGATAACGTTGTTCAACAGTCAAAGAGATAATTTGGATTTAAAAATATATATTTTAGATGCTCATATAAATAGTTTAATAAATAATAGTACATATGTAACTGGTATAAATTTCCAAGCTGAGCTACCTCAAGTCAGTTTATTAACCATTATTTTTTAGGAGTGATATTAATCTCTTTGGTCGGCACCCTCATGTATGAGGATCGTGATCCTTTTCGTTCCGAAAGTTCTTGATTTTGTCTCTCCAGGATTTCTCTGCATTCTGCATCCCGCATCGCAGCTACTACGGTGGAGCCTGTGGCGGTCTTCACTTGGTCACTCCAGCGGGTGGGCACCCTGCCCCTTCCCCTGCGTCCTTGTACGTTTCCAGGATCTTCTCCAGGCTATCGTTTCTTCTGGCGAGATGCCCAAAGTATCGAAGAATCCTTTTGAGACATATGTTCGAAAGTCGATATTAATAAATCAAATTTAATTTTAGATTTAAGCTAGCAACGAATTTTTCAGATGACAATAGCCGAAAACACAATTTAAGTCAACGTATATACAGTGGAACCCCCTATTAAACTACTCCGAATAACGCGATGGATTGAAATATTCGCCGCCTAATAACACGACTCCAACTTACACGGTCCCGATTTTAGTGTTAGTGGGGGTTTAACTGTACATACATTTCTTTGCACGGTATACGTTTTATGTAGTCTCATTTAACCCTTTCAGTGCGGGGCGCATCGGGTACATGCGCAAACAAATCGTGTCCAGGGTGCGGGCGCATCGCGTACATGCGCGAGATTCTTAAAAAATTAAACTTGTCGTTGCATGTAAACTAGACCGAGTTAAGTGATGGTGTTTGTTTTAAAAATCAGCTAATTAGCACAGCTAACCAAAAAAAAAAAAATTTTTACCAAAAAGTTATATAAAGCATATAAAATATAAATATGAACCGTAATAGCCATTCAAATCATGGCAATTTTCATTCAAATCCCGCGCGACTCGCGGCAGTATCGGTGACATGCTCGGCTGTCTGGCCGGTAGGGATCGCCAAGGAAATTTCACGTACATTATTTAAAATATAGTCATTGCTGTAATTATAGTTAAAATTTGTTTATTAATTTAGGTCCATTTTTTCTCACTTAACACCTTTCATACGGTCAAACATGCCCTGGGGCGGGTCCGATTTGTCGAAATTTTATGAAACGTCTTATTTTACAAAACGTCATAACTTTTTTTATTAATCAACATATTAGACTGAAAGTTAACTACTTCAACCTTAACATTTTACTAGATAGTAAAGTAAGAGCAATTATTTACAACATATGGCAGAATCGCAAACTTTTTTAGAAACGGGCCGGGTGGATTTTTATAAATCATGGTTTTGGCAGCATGCGCTTTGAATGTTTCAGATGTTGAACACGAATCAGGTCTACTGCGTATCACAGTAGACATTTATTTCCAACGCGATTTAAATTAGTGATTTACAAGTAAATTAGACCAATTTGTTTTTTAAAATTAGCCCACAAACACAGCTAACTATAATCAACCAATCCTGGCAAAAAAAGAAAAAAACTATACAAAATATACATATGGAACAAATCACGGGAAATGGATTCAGTTATATCTCGTGCTGACCGACAGTAGTGTTTGTTTCCATTACGCTGGAGTCAGGGCTGTAAAATATTGTACGTACATTATTTGAATTTCGAGTTAAAATTCTATAATTTATATTTAGCTTTTGTTTACATTAATTTAGGTCCGTTTTTTTTCCGAAATTATAATGTCACTACGACGACAATAAAGACCTTCAATTAGATCCATGCCTCTGATTTTGATATTCGTGAGGAAGAATACGAACGTTCCCGATTTGCAGGTGTATCTGGTAGAGACCCGATATTCCATGTACTTCGACGGAAACAATTACCGAAATCTATTACATTGGAGATCTGGTCCTTTATTCTTGTCATGCATGGGAGCTTGATAGCTCATCATCAATCGATAAAACCGATATGATGCTATCAGTCTAAATTGTTTTAGAAAAGTGTGAAATGGTATAAGAAAATTGCATTTCACATTTTTGATTTATATTTTAAATAAGCGCGCATACGATGTACAGGAATATAACCAAAAAAAAAATATCGCTTTAGAATTTCAACTAAATGTAATAAAGGAATCTTAAAAAAATATAAATTGTCTCCGAAGATATAAATACTCAAATTGTTCGTCGGGTTCGTTTTCGCGTACAATATCAACTGAATTATCAAAACCTTATATACTGAAGTTGTTGCCAGCAACAGATAAAATATCAAAACCATATAGACAATGCTATGTTTGTTTTCACTCCACCAAATCAAAAAAAAAAAGGGTAATGTCCCGGTTTATTTGCCCATCGTGCAATGTGACATTGTGTGTAGCACCATGCTTTGAAATTTACCACACAACCGGCAGTTTTTAGATTATGTTTATGTTGTACAAATATACTGTGTTGATCACTTTTTTTTATATATATTATTTTATAAATGACTGATTTGAATAATACCATTCCATAGTTCTAATTTGCTTAGTCCAATGTATATTGTTTATTATTTTATTCATAATACATTTTTTACTATTATTATTTTTTAATATACTTTTTTTTAATAATTAGGTATGTACTTTTATATGTACTCTGTACATACTTTTTTTTAATAATACATGTTTATTATTTATATTTATTTTATAAATAATATTAATGTGCATCCTATAAAATATTGGCTAAGAATGCTTCTGCTTTCTTGCAAAGCAATAACATAAGATTGATGACATTCAATGGTGGTATCATCTCAGATTGGATGTATGTTCTTTTTTCTATATACAAATTATTTACAGCACCCTATACTCTTGGTGATAAAATGTATATTTACGAGTTTGATATGACAGCTACTTTATCTTCAAACAGAATTGCATCACTAATATAAAAAAATGCATACTAATGTGAACATCGCCGGTCGGCCGGTTGATATTTTTGACCAATTCGATATATTCGAGTAAAAAAAAAAATAGTCCTTGCGTCTCAAGATAGTTCGGCACCCACTTGAGTGTGACGTAGTGAACATATGGGAACAGGACGCGAGGAGCGACGCGGTCCCGACAGCCGGACGCGGATCTCTGTTGAGCAATTAATTTTGTTCGATTTATTATTACGAAAATAAAGCGAATCGAGTTTATTTTTTTAGTTGAGATGGAAGAACATATCCTAATCAACATGTTTGCATAAATCTCGTATGGAAAAATGGTCTAATATAGCGGTAAACGGTGAATACAAATTTACCTCGCCAAAAAAATAATTTGGTTCAAAACGGCGCTGCACTCAGATGCAGAATCGTTGTTAGACCCGCCGCATTGAAAGGGTTAAAGATGATTAAGAAAATGTTCCTAAAAAACTATTGTTTTAAATCATTAAATTATAACCAGGCGCAGCTCGTCTATATACTCTGCGTACCTGCAGCACCCCCAAGCAAATCGAGGAAAAATATATTTTTATATAATAAAAAATATAATTACAATTATTGATCTGGTCGATAATGCAAGAGCGCTGTATGCTTGTCAGCGTGCCGGCGTCGTGTATTGGATGGATGCGGGCCGGTAGCGGAGTGCGGGGGGGGGGGGGTATCGCCGTATAGCACTGCGACTCGGTGCAGTCATGCTGAATCACTGTAGTACAGTCATACTGACTCACAGCTTATTTGAGTCACGTGCCGCTTGTCACTTATTAAATTGTTGTTAATAGTATTTTGTATTTTTACCTCACTTATTGTTTATATTTTAAATAAAATATGAACGAAATATACATTTTCAATATTTAATATTCCTCAGCAGCCCAAATGTTTGTTATTTGGCCTCTGCATTTTGTTCGTAAATTAGATCTATAAATTATGAATGAAGTTAATTTAAGAATAATAATCCCCAAAGACGTTTGTTTTGTTGCTATCCTCTTCTAGCAGATTTCATCTCAGCCACATCATAAAAAATAAAAATGGCAGCCGTTTGTTTCGTTACCGCCCCCTTCTATACATAAGCAATGGCGACAGTTTGTTTTGTTGTCGTCCAGTTTATTAACGTTGTTTAGCAATGGTTGCAGTGTGTTTTGTTGCCGTCTGCTTCAAATATATTCCATCTCGGTTACACTTGTTTTAAAACCGCATATTTTTAACACAATGGATTTTATTAATTTTTTTAGCAAAGGCGACAAAACAATAATTTGTTTTACATGACCTTTTGGAACCCATCTTTTTATTTATATAGAGAATTTATTACCAACAAGTCATTAATTCTCCATTAGATTAGATATTTGTTGTCCTAATTTACACGTAATCTATCAACTGCGTAAATAGAGGCATGTGCGTATAGATTAATAAAAAAATATTCGTATATAAATTTCAATGCTATTCCAACGTAGGGGTTGGACTACTAAATATTCATTAGGATTCAGACGACACATTTACATACCAAAAAAAATGATACGACCCCCAAAATTCGGTGCCAAATCGTTCAGGGTACGATAAAGATAGACGCTATCGTGTTTGCAACAGATGTAATATTAACCTTCGACTTTAAAATTAAAGTCGGGTAGTACAATCGATGCGGATATTTGACCTTTGGGAAGAGCGGAAATTGAGCCGAATCCGAGAGTCTATCGTATCCGGAAAACTTTGTAATATGCCATCTGATAGTTTGGAAAAACTCGACGTTTGACCTTTGTAATAATACTTTATGCGGCGAAAAATGCGTAGGAACCGTTATTTGGCGAAATATATTTATAGAATCTCTTTATTGCAATATGGATAATATTTTTCGAATTTTCCCTGAAATTTTCCGAATCTGAATCGCGGCTGCGTCACAAGGGACTTCAAAATAGTACTGCGTGCCGATAGTCAGGCAGCTCGATAGACTTTGTGGACTACGTGATGTTGTCTGCTTACAAATTTGTGGGTGTGTCCATGGACTAGCACAGTTTCTCAATCATCTAAATTAAAAATATACGTAGCGAGCGAACGACGTAGATAAAATAACGAAAAATATCAATGAATTTCATACACAAATCCCTAAATAAATGTGGCGCCACATAGATTGAGATTTTATTTATATGACGAATTTCGAGTGTTTACTTGAAATTTTAAGATAATGTCTCTTTAACATCGAAGAGATAACATTTTCAAGCCGTTTCGAATTAATGCCAAGGGTAATGTTGTTGAATTCAATGCGATTCTACGATAAATCATAGAATGTGCAAGTTTTGACAATACAATAATTATGGCTTACAATGAAAAAATGTTGCAATGCAATTTCTCCGAAATCGGCTGTAACAATTGGTCGTAAATTTTATATGAAATTGTAACGCAAAGATTTCACGCGAATGAATGAAAAAATTTTCAATTGAATTAAAAAAAAAATGTATATTGAAGTTCCGTGTGATATTGATTGTATTGAAAAATATTGCACAACCATAATGATATATTGCAATTTTTAGATAAATTAGTATTATCTAAGTCCAAGCATGACGAATTTTTTATCAACAAAATAGGTTATTACAATGTACAAAGTAGTTTTATTTGTGATTCGGATCGACAAGGAAACTCTACAAAATCGACGGAAATAGGAAAATCCAGTGAATCTTAAACCTGTGCTTTGATTTTTTCGCAGGTATTTGTTGACTAGAAGAGATCCAGAAGGCTCCTATGGAAAGAATGAGTAGACATTACTAAAGTATACTGGTCCAAATTGAGATAAAGTAAAAAATTACAATCTGTGCTCGAGGATGTCACTAAAAGTACTACTGTAAATACAGTGCTACCTCGGTATACGTCCGCTTTGGAATAAGTCCAACATAATATACGTCCGGTATGAACGCGCAAATTTTTGGTTGAACTTTTGTTCATAGGGAAGGTACAGGTAAGAGCTGCAGGAACTTGAGTATGAGTACGACAAGACTAATATAGATACACCCTCTTACGTGTCAGAGGGGGTGGAGATAGAATAAGCTACTTCATTAATCAAGGAAATTTTTGCTAAATATTCAAGTAGCACTTAAACAAAGTCCAAACAAGCATTGTCTGGAATAAACAGACAACGTCACATTTCCGAAACATCTTGGGGATAAGCTAGAAACAGGATTCTTTAGACAATTTTTTAGTAAATTTCAAACCTGATGATTAGTAAATTTCAAACCTCAACCAAATCCAAGCATGTAAAAGATAGCAAAACAGAAAATTAAAATTGTTTAACTAAAAAAAAAACAGTTTAAAATATTTTATACGATCTAAAGATGGCATTTTTCTTGTCTGTCTTATTGGAAAAATACGTATGGTACAAGTCCAAGGATCTGGAACGAATTGAGAACGTATATCGAGGTACCACCATATTTTGAAAAAAATAAATAAATATAGAATCAGAATCAGAATTCAACATTCCAATAGTTATCATTTTTTATTCGGAAATTAGAATATTTACAGGCTGTTAGAATATTCGATGTATTTAATATTCGGATATTCGAACAGTTTTAATAAAAGAATGGAGAACAGTTAAACCCCCACTAACACTAAAATCGGGACCGTGTAAGTTGGAGTCGTGTTATTAGCGGCGAATATTTCAATCCATCGCGTATTCGGAGTAGTTTAATATGGGGTTCGATTTTATATCTTTCTTTTTAATTAAAAACTGATGGCTAAACATTTGTTTCAGTTTGTAAGTTCTTCGGGTAGATATTTGTGGATAATAAGATACAATAAAACTAGTTTTTTTTTTACATTTTTGTTAAAAGGACAGTTTACACTTCTGCAGCAACAATATAGGGACCACGCTATAGAAACCCGCCCTATAGAAGACTAGGCAGCTATACAAAAATTGGGATATTTTTAAAATTGAACGAATACCACCATACATTTTTACATTCACATATTTTAAACGACCTTGCTCTACGTTTAGCTTGTTCACGCGCTCGTTGTAACTTGATCAATCATATGTTTTTGACATTTATTTCACGCGGCAATGTTTAGGAAATATGTAATTTGACCTTAATTTTTTTCGTTTTGTAAAATATGGCGCTTTAGAAGGAAGCCTTATAGAAGGAACTGCCGCACATGCAGCTCTATAGCAGAAAGGGCCACGGAAGGGTTATTAAATAATTAGCGCTGAACGAAAAAGAAAAATATTACGCAGGTTTTATTACCACATACCATTTTAAATTCATCTCTAGGTGTATTTTAAATTTTCTACATCATGTTGTTTTCTTATTTGGTTTTTCTATTGTCGGGAAGAACTCCATGTCTTTTTTGCGCAATTTTCATATGGCGTAAATCGAAGGTTGGGTATAACAAAAGATTTCTTATTCATTTAAATTGTGAAGAAAGCTGCATTCTTTCAAAATATTGCAACCATGCCATTTTTCCATTCATTCATAACATGTATTCGTAATCCGAATCATTTGATAGGAATGTGAATTATCATAATCTCCATCAGTAGGTTCAACTGTGTTATCTTCTACATTTAGGATTGTGCAAATATGTATATGTTCGTCAATATCTGTTTTTTTAATGATTTAATTTATGAAAATTGAAAAGACCCTCAAATAATAATTCTCTAAATAAATGGAATATAGAAAATATAGTTACTACTAGATTACTAATTATTCGACATCTTGACACTTTTTTCAGACATTGCTGTTAACATTTGAATGATGTCTTATACGTGACAGATTATTATAAATAATGAAGTCATATGCATCGATGGTTATTAATAACCAATATGTTGATGCCGTTGAGGGCAGTGGTCAATGATTCTGACCAAGGATACATATATTGTGATCATTTTATCAGTAACTATTAACATGCTGGTTTCTGCACGTTGTTTTGTTGACCTGCATTTTAAGCAAATATGTGCACACATTACGATAACACTGCGTCTATTAATACCGAACTCTAATTAAAATTATTTAACATGCACTAAACAAACGTAACACGCAATAAATAGTGCGCATTTCAGTTTCAGCGAAAGTAAGAGGCGTCGATTGAGTTACGATTGAGAAAGGGCGAAACGACTATGCCGCGCAATTGACCCAGGTCGCAAATTTTTGGCAACGAATGCGTCTAATAATCTATTATTCGCATTATGTTGCCATAAAGCGGCCAATTTTAAAACTGTAATTTTTTGGCAATATTTAGAATAGTGAATATTCAACAGAGAAGGCGAAGCTACGTCGGCAAAGTGCTGTCGGCGTGGTACGCGCGATATAGGCTACAGAGAACGACCGGATCGATACGAGTCGACTGCGCACAGTACATGTGCGAAAGGCTTATCATTCTGCGATTATAAATTGCACGAGTATAATATTATGCAATTGTATCTGAAACTATTTCGCTTCAGGAACGAGCGTAAACATTTTCATATGCGAATAAAATTTATTTTATTATAATCCATTTAATTACAGAGTGATTGCATAAGCTGGATCGGCGCTAAATAAATCGCGGTCGCATTGACTGAGATATGCGCGTTGCGAATTAATCTCGGCATGATTAATGACATTTATTTGATTGCATCTGTGATACATCAAACAGATGCATATTTGCTTTTCATATGAAATGCAACTGTGTCTCGCATGTTGTTGATTGCTTACCATCATGCACGTCAGAAAAAACGTTCAGAGACAATACAAAACGGCGAGAAAACATTTTTTTCTCATTCGAATCAATGGAAATAAATGATCGATTCATCATAAATATGTATAAACCAATTTTTATAGATGCCGTGAACTCTATTCAAATATAAATACTGAATAAGGCTTTCAGTTGTTTACGTTTTCATATGAAAAACATCGAATAAAAGTGTGACACGTGTCATATTCGCTTAAAAAATATTCAAATGATTTTTTTGGGAGGTTTAAAAATAACTTTTCGGTATATGTGATACGAATACGTTTTTGTTACTATACGAAAAACAATGCAAAAACAGATTGGCACACTGCCACGGAGAAAGTTTTGCGTTTTCTTTATTAAGCGGATGCATTAAGGAGCAAAATTGTAAATCAGCACGATATTTTCATGAATACTAATTCTGTGGCACGTACACACTTCTCTGAAAAATCATGTAAACAATAAAAAAAAGGAAGTTCCAAAAATTGTTATTTTTGTAACAAGTTGTTATGATCCTTTTAAAAGGGAAAATTTGTCTGAATATATTTTTAGGACTATTCATTCATAGATCTAAGTTTAGATGAAAGATAATCAAATTGCTATATATGTATAATGAAAGCCTTAATGACGGCAGATCGCTCGACTGATTCGGAAAACGGCACAATTTCCCGCCATATTAATAGATTTTCAATTAAAAAGGATAAACAAAACACATAAAAAGTATGCAGCTTTATTTTTTATTAAAGCTCGAATGCCAGAAATGCAAATAAAGCTATGATCAAATGTGTAATACGCAGATGTATATTTTTGTTTTAAAAATTAAATTGGGTTATACGAACCTCAGAATTTCAATTAAGTGATAAATGATCAGATTAAAAATATATCTAATTTCTTAAAATAAATATTAAAGCTATTATCATATTGTACGATAGATACGTTGCAGATGGTGGACATATTTAAAATATAGAATCGACCTTTAAAAATATAGGATAAGCTCTTCAGCTCAAAATCAAATCGAAATTAATTTAATTTTAGGTTTTAATCAATGATTAAGGTTAGTTTTTATCCAAAAAAAGGCGAATGAAGTAAAGTCAACCATGTGCTTCTATAGCGCTTCCTTTTGGATTGCCATTTTCTGCAAAACGCTATTTTTTAAGAGCAATTTTCATCTTGATTTTCCTAGAAACCAAACGATTGGACTCATTTTTAATATGTTTTTCTATTAGAATATGCGCTATGAACCTAAAAATGTACTATAGTCAACCTTTCTATTGTCCTTCCTGTTATAGAGCGGCCTGTACGGCAGTCCCTCCAATAGTGTTTCCTTCTAGATCGCCATTTTCTACAAAACCTTAAATTGTCAAGGTCAAATTACATATTTCGTAAATATGTAATACATTGTCGCGCAAAATAAAGGTTAATGGCAATTTTTTTAAAACAAAACTACAATTAAAAAAAACCTAACCCCAAATTGTGTATGCTTCTAGTCTTCTATATGGCTGATTTCTATAGCGTAATTCCTATCTCGACGCTATAGGAGGATTGATTGTATTAAGATCATACTCTGACGAATATAGAGAATATATATTAATCTAGTATAAAGTTGTGTCAGACTGATAAGCCACAGTTACATCCCCTGGCGGTTCAGTTGGTGCAACAAAAGAATTTTTCTTGAAACGTGTGATTTTAAAATTATTATTATTCTCTCTAAGAGAGGGGAGAAAGAAGAGAGGAAGTGGTTTTGCTAAACTCTCCGATATTGATGCGAAACGAACAAATGTCTTGTGGTGTCTCATATTGGTAACTAGGTCCATGTGTCCTCCACCAGAAGGTACGTAGAGGAAATACCACATCGAACCAAAAATCTATGAAAAACGATCTACGACTTAGCCTGGCTCTGCCATCAGAAAAGAAGTGATAGGTAGTCCAATTTAATGGTTGCTAAAGATTCGTCCTCGAGTGGGAGAACTATAGTGTCGCTAACGACAATGGGTCTATTTCTTTAATACAAAATCTGACGGCCCTCAGCTGGATTTAAAGATCGAACGGAAGGACCCCAGCAATAACTGTGATGCTGTGGACGATATACGGTAAGCGGACTCTACCCTGACAAAGGATTCTATTAATATTATAACAACGAACAGTGGTGCGTCCAGCAGCCCGCATCCTACAATAATGTAAGAAGTATGAAAGACGAGGGAAATAAGGGTCCATGGCTTTTGATTGAAAGCAAAATATAACACGACCGTGTGAATAAACTTAAAATATACCAAAGTTATTTTAAATATGTCATTGAAAAATTGTTTGATGCATCAATTTCGTTCAATTGACAAAATACAATTAAAAAAAAACCCAACCCCACATTTTGTATGGGTGCCTAGTCTTCTATAGCGTGTTCCCTATCACGGCGTTATATAAATGTTGATTATAAGATATTATTTGACATAATATTTGCTCAATAAATGCTATTTATGAAGCTTTTTTATAGCAAAACTTGAACGCAAACGAAGTAAAATAAGCTTTTATGAATATTTATAGACAAACATATATTTATGACGCATATCCTCGGATAGCCCTTGAAAAATTTTCGCAGTATCAGGCATCCAAATAGTTCAAAGTATAGTTATATCAAAAGCGTGTCGGAAAATCGAATAAAATAGGTCTTGGACAAAAGAAGAACAAAGGAGTATGTGAACTTGGTACGTGGTAAAGATAAATAATTTAGGAGTTAAACTTTAAGGTCCTACGTCTCTCTATTTACCAAATTTCGCTCCATCTGATACATTTTAAATTTAATGTGACACATTCCGAGAGAAAAACGAATTTTTAACGAGGCATAGGTTGAAAATCACTTAAACAAGTATTTTAATTATATTATTTTTTTCGAGAAATATCCAGAATAATATATAATCGATGTCAAATTTATCGGTAATGTTATCATGTTCATTTTTAAGAGGCAGCTATCTATTGATTATGTCACATTATGACGAATATCTCAGAGGGAAAATTTAAAATAATGACAATGTGATTGATTACATTGTTATCTAGTCTAGATAAATGCGAAAACAGCTATGCAAAAGAAATGCAATCGATGGACGTTGCACCGTGTGCGGAGATAATGCAATTATTCGCCGAACCAATGTTGTAGTTATCTCTCAGACTTTCACGTAATTAATTACTTGAATATTAGTTTAATAAATCGTATACGCTAAAAGAATGCATGAATCAGGTCCATATACTTATTTACCGAATGACTAAACAATATACGTGCTGTATATCAGACGTACGATGATATCGTGTACTTTATTTATATTGCAGGATATGGCGACGTTATGGGAGATAATCTTTTTAAATCCATTATGCAAAAATATGCCTAAATCTATATCGATGGAAAATAAAACATTTAAAAATGGGCGTTTTTCGACGTAATGGCGATGCACGCTGCAATCAGTTTGAGTCGTAATCGCGTTAAATGCGATTTAATTTTAGGATTTCCACGATCGTGATAAACAAATTATTTACAATGTGTATAACAAATAAATATATTTTTGTTCACAACGGGAATAGCACCGCTAAATATACGCACAGCATTTCCCGCACAATCCGGGAAACTCGAAAGTCTTTTCCGCATTACATCAACCGGCTCAAGAACATTACAAATAATTTAAATTTGTGCTGATTTTAAATAAATACACGCATTCCTAGATCTATACGATCTCAATTAAATCGATTTTTTTAAAATATATATCTAAATAAAACGTTAAATACATTAAAAAATACGTGGAATTAATCAAGATGATTAAATAACTAAATAGAATCATGAATCATTTTGTATCTACACGATTTTTCCAGCGCTTTTCCAATATTCGAAGCATTTCTGGAAGTCAATTTTCCATATGAGGTTTAACTCCTACAGTGAATCTATCATTATCTCCTCAATATAGGAAAAATGTCGTCCTTTTGTGATGTTTTCATTTTCGCAAAAATCGCCGAGCACATTTATCGATAGCCAGCAATAAAGTGTGCATTTAATATGGCTCTACCAATGTCGGGATATGTCACGGATAACTGCACTAAATAAATCTCATAATCAAATTCACCAATGACAGTAAAAACCAGGGTTTCCAATGTTTATTTTTTCGTTCCGGAAAAATTAACGGCTTTTTCTTACATATAGCCATTTGCTATAAAACACTTTTCCTCTCCCAACATTTTGTATGGATGTCAAGTCTTCTATAGGACAGGTTTTCATAGCGTGGTCCCTATATCGGCGCTATAGGAGGGTAGACTGGTAAATAATATAACTTATTAAACTAAATAGATTCGCATATTCACTGTTAAAGTATGTAATATTCTTGGTTATATTTACTTATAATTGAAAAAGATCTAAGTTACCACTAATTATTAAAATATCTTCCAATATATTTTCGCTTAAACTATATCTAGTGTATCGCTGAACGAGACTTAAGCCAATTAAGGACCTTAAACCTAGCCGTGGCGATCCCAAGTTTTTGATTGTTCTCGAATAACTGTTTTAATATAAATCCCACACGTTACAAACTTTTTATATTTATGTAATTAGTCTGAATAATAAATATTATAAATAATCATTGACCTTTATTGTCCGCAAATGCAAAAAATCGTTTCAGTTGCCATGGGCGTGATATTTTTTTCGCTCGCATCCAGTACGATGTGCCGATTGCGAGTGAAACGTGCGATTTACACGTGCGGCGAGAACTCAGTAGGCGGTGAGTGCTCAGTCTGCGGCGGGACATCGCCGAGTGTGTCATTTATACGACACATCTAGATTAGTAATTTGAAAAATCAAAATATCGACCGAATTGTGATGAATATCGTGAATAACTATTTTAAAAAAAAATCAATATCAATATTTTGACTTGAAATGCTTGGGGTCTATTTTTTATCATAAACAGACCCCATTAGGATGACGCGGTTGTTTTCGAGCCGACATGACAGATCGGTTTAACAATAACATGAATTGAACCGAGATGAACGGATATTTTTTCGGTTCAGCTCCGGCTTTCATTCCGATAAAAATAACGGTTTTTTATTACAGTTTTCGGTTCAGTTCCTGTTCAAAGCCTCGGTAAGAACGATAAATGAAACGCATTGCCTCGATAATGATCTAGATATGGATCGAGGTTTCCAATTTCACCGACAATGTGTAGCCAGAATTTACAAGATTCTTAAATCGATAAGAAAACGCAGCAATGATAATAGTAAATAACCATTGAGTAAACAATTTATTTTTATCTACTGCCCTGATAATTAATTATATATGTATGATTCTAGAAAACCTATCATCTATCTATACCACATAAATAAGTATAAAAAAATGCGAAATTAATATCGTTGCATTTAATTACCTACATACAAAGTGCACACGTATCAGAATATAACAGTAAAACCGCAGATAAACCGCAAATAGTGCGAAACAACTATTAAATTACACTTTTTTTATTTCATGAAAATATTTTTTAATCAAATATTTAATCGGCAGTAATTATCCTTATTCAATATTAACCGAATGCGGTTAAACAACTATGCAAAAAACATTTTTTTTCAGGTTATTTAACCGAAAATCGCGCATAATCTGCACAAGTCTACGTGCTTGATATCACAGTTGTTTTCATTTAATTGAAATTTGCAAGATAAAACAGCAATTAAGAATAAAATATTGTTTTCAATGTGTAGTCGGACGATATATCGATTACCAGAGTTGTTTATTTATTATATGTTCTGTTTTAATTGACCGATAAAATAATGTCAATAAATGTTACAGATTAGTAAACCGCGAAATAATACCATGGGTTTAAAAAAAATATTCCCTAAGAGTATTTATCCCTTTTATATGCCGACTGTATCTTTTGTTATACGGCAGCATATGGAAAGCATCTTATCGATAGATACAAATTAATATAGACGGTTAGTATAGATATAAACAGGCAAAAATTATAAACGTAAATTTCGCAAACTTCAAAGGTTCTCGTACGATTAGACGTGCCGTGTGTTGTCAAAGAGCAAACGAGCTAAAAGCATGGACTACGTATAAATAAGTCCGAGCTGATCGATCGTCGCAACGTTTCCAGGGCGTCAATATAATAAACGTAATTATAAGTGATCGATAAATACGTCTCGCCAATCGCGTAATGTGGCGACGATGAGTCAGGCAAAATGAGGATCATGATGGCAAGGGCTCCCAAGATACCAGGGTCACTATAAAGTTGTGTACGTCTCACGAGGTCGCTAGTTACCTCTATCAACTTATACGCAGTGGTGACATGGACATGTCCTTAAAAATTAAGAAAGAGATAAGATCCGTTGTGTTCATGCTCCTCCAAGGAATAGGTGATTAAATATTAATATCAGACTATATTTACGTTGAAAGTTGAGCATAACCGTGTTATTTATATGTATAATTTAAGATATCGACCGAAGTTGGCAACACTGTCAGTCAATCTGTCAGAAAAGTTGACGTCTTCGTAAACTTGCATCCTCGCCTACACGTACTGAAAAAAAATCCTACTAATCAATTGTAAGCGAACCATAAAACTTTAAAGAACAGTTTACAGTGTAAAAAGTTTTCGAAAGTGTTCGAAAGCATAAGCAGTAAGAAGTTGTTCTGGATGTTAAAAATAATTACTATCGAAGAAGTTGTATCAGAAGCAGTCAGACCGAGCTACTAAAGTGACAAAGTCCCTGCAATGGTTTGCGTACGAAAGAGATTTATGGGAATACTTCATGAAGGAACAATTTTTCACCGCATTATCAACAAAATCAGTGTGAAAAATGAACTTGAAGATATATTTATGTAGATATATTTTCAGATTGAAACTGTGTATATTTACTTTAAAATATGGTGGTTGAGTGAAGTTAAAATGTTAAACCGATTATATGACTTGAGATAAGACAAAAAGAATTGTAGTCAACTAATTAAACTGAGTATTAAGTCCAGACCCTGATTCGGGAACAAAATGATGGTTCAAGTACTAGAAAAGTTTGCCCATGTCCGGTTTAGAGGCTAATAACGTGCAGATGTGGAGGAATTGATGGAGAATGTAACTCACCACTGCCAGAGTTCGATAAAGAACAAGGAATTGTAACGAAGACCGATTCGAAGAAATTAAAGAAATGAAATCCATCAACAGAATTAGATTAATCAGATGTTTTAATTGCACACTCTCCTCTCCTGATGAAAGAAAAGCATTATTTTTCCTCGGATCTGAATATCATCTTTATTCAGTACAATAAAGGTAGAGTTAACACGATTGTTTTATCCTTTTATGTATCATATTTCGGTTCCAGGAACTAAAGCCTAGTTTAAAGGTTAATTACGTGCTGATGTGGAGGAATTAATGGAGAAAGGGACTCACCACTGTCAAAACTTCACAAAGAATAAGAAGCCGAAACGAAGACTGAGCTGAAGAAATTAAAGAAATGCTCTCTAATTGATCAAAATGTTACCATGTCAACTTAAACATAAATGCACACAACTAATACTACTACTTCAGAAATTCAGAATTCCGAAGAAAGAAAACTATTGTTTTTCCTTGGATCTGAATATCATCTTTACTCAGTACAATTATGGCAGAGTTACCACATTTTTTTAATTTTATGTATCATTTTTCGGTGCTGGCAACAGATAAAATAAAATTTTGTGTTAAAACAACTGTTTCTAAATATTTCAATATTTTCCAAAGGTTCCTCCTTATATGTTAGTTTGGAAAATACAGGCAACCCTCCTATAGTATTTTTTTTTAGAGCGCCATTGTTTGATGTATTATATAACCCCAAATTTTGTATGCCTCATGTATTCTACATAGCGGTTAAATTTATTACGTTTTAAGCAAAGAGAACGCGCGTCACCAAAATGCTTTTCTAAATCTCTTTTTGACACGGAAAATTGTAATAAATGGAAACATGGAAACCTCTCGTGAGGTATCTCTATTGACGAGAGCCGTTTTCCTACACTATCTATTACAATAGTAATCCCTGCTGTATCCCCCAACCCGTAGTGGCGAAGAGGAAACTCGTTAGGGTGGTAGCAATGCCATAGATCGTCGTCAAGATAGTTCTTATCGCTTGTATGGTGTTGCTTGGTCAGTCCAAATAGTGCCAAACCCATGCTGGACTACGCAGCTAATTAATGTTGATGAGGACGCTGTGAAGGACATAGCAGCTCCAATCAACGACGGACACGCGGATAATACAATAAAAGCAATACAACATCATCATCATCATCATCAATCGATCGACTATCAATTTTATTATTTTCGGATCGAAAAAAAAATGAATACAACATTTCGCAATCAGTCGCAATACACAAAATCAATATGAAGTTTTTTAGGTTAGAGTCGGCGAGAGTCGCGGGAGGCGTCCGCGGGCCGGGCCTCCGGTTTCGCAACAGACAATCGGCGCATCGGTCCATCTCGCATTGTTGTGCTTCGTGCAGACACGCACGTGAAAATAAATTCGGAAAACGAATTTTCGCATGTGTTTGTTTACGCCGGGCACGGAGCGACGTGTGCGTGGGAGCGCCGGGCGGCGGGGGGAGGCGGCGTCGCGCGGCGGGGAGGGCGGGGGGAGGCAGGGGGCGTCGCCCGTATAAAGCCGGCGCCCCACTCCGCGGCCCGGCATTCGCTACTGCGTCGTCGTCGAAGCGAGTTAAACGCGTCGGCGTCTCTAACCGCGCCGGTTTCGCTCGAGGAATTTTCAATAATAAAAACCGGTTGTGCATTTTCGAAGAAAAGCCCTATTATTTAATTTATTTTGAACGTGCGAATATTTGAGACCGTTCGCTAGTGAAGTTCGATGGAAGCGCACTTCGTCGCCTGCAAGGGGCTACCTCTGAGAGGTAACGGCGGAAAGACTTCGCCGCCGGCTTCCCTGGTGCCCCTGCCGCAGACGAAGGGACCGCGCAGTCTCCTGTCGCGGTTCGGCAGTCAGGCCCAAGCGTTTTTCAGTCCGAAGAAGTCGCGGTTCGGCAGCTCGGTGGCCATCCACAAGCTGAGGGAGTCCAAGTGGTTCAGGCATGACGAGCAGGGGGTCCTGTGCGCGGTGCTCGAGTCCGGATTCGTCGTCGAGATCAAGGCGGACCCGCTCGCCGGAGAAGTGGACGAGGGGACGATCGCCCCCGACTACCACTGCTACGGAATCGCCATGTGGAAGAAAGGAAAAGGTACGTCGAACAAAAAACCCATTCAAAAAACCCTTACAAAATCCCCGATCTAAATCCGACGCGGCGCAAAGGTGAGTAACGTCAAAAGAATATGAATGATTCACAGATCGATGAAACATGCATAATCTATTGAGAAACGATCCATCCGTAGGTCTCTCAGCGATGGAGATGCAGACCGTCGGTAAGTCCGAAGACGAAGAGTGATGCATCGAGCGACGAGGCAAACACAAACATATGCGGTCGCGCTATAAATAGAAACACACTTCGCGCTCCACTCGTCGCATACATTATCCCTACCTCGACTTCCTCGGGTTGTCGTTGACGCCCTCCCCGCATTTTTAACACTGGCACTTTACACATTTACAAAGAGAGTGAAGCATGTAAAAACAATAAAAAAAAATGAGAAAACTGAGGACGTATGGATAAAAAAACGAGGTAAATAGTAATTCAATATGTTTGTTTACGCAGAAAAGACCAAAAATGCCGAACAGATAGAGATATACACGCTGAACGAGAAGTCCTCCAGGAAAAGAGTGTATAAGACGTTGCTGACGTCCTTTTGGAAGAAGGGGACGATCATTCGCATCAACAATGTGGCCGACAAGCAGGAGCAGGCCAACGTTGAGAAGGATATCCGCTCCAAGGTGAGTTCGTTTGTAGTGTCGCCGCGTGAATGGGTCGTTGAAGCGAATTCATCCCCGCTCGGCTCGGTAGGTAATTGGTTGTATATCTTTTTTGTTCCTCGTCGTCAGAATTACCTACTCGGAACGTTCTAGAATCTCGAAATGTTATGCGGATCGACCGCGACCTTGCCCGCCACCTTATCTCGCAGGCGGAAGTCGTCCGCCGCAAAGGTAGGTCTCTGGAGCCCTTCGATCTGCATACCGTTTCGAGAGCGAATCGCAACGTGCGGCGAAACGAGGGGGCGCCGCATGGCAGCAGGTTGTACACCTCTCAACGTGTCAAGGACGGCCGGTTTCGAGGCGCCGACGTATTCTTCGTTCGATTATAAAAATTAAAGCATCGCTTAGGCGGTCCGATCTCCAAACTGCATCGTAGAACGCGAAAAACCAAACGATTCGCGCGGAGCGTTGCAGATCCACGCTCGGATTCGCTGAGCGATGCTTAAATTGATATAATAGAAATCGATCCTCGGCGTCTCAAACGAAGCGTGATTCGATCAATCGAATCAGCATCGTTCAATCGAAATCAATTGCTATATTTATATATAGATCAAATCATGAAGAATTATGTATATATTTCCTATTCCGGATCGGTTTTTGGCAAAATTGGCATCCTTGACGACGTCTTTCCGGGATTGCGATGCGACGCCCGCTTGCAATCGTTTCGCCGCCGAAATGTATGACTCATTGATTGTGCGGAAGACACTCTTGATTGCATTTCTTTACTCGCATCGTCGCTGTGCAACGTGCTAATGTGTGCATAATTTCGCTTTGTTGCAGCTCGACACCGTGGCTAGGAGCAGATACGACAGAAACTGGCACAACAGCCTTCACTTCGTCCACTGGTGCAGATACGGCGAAACGCCGGAGCAGGCTCGCACAAGACAGGTGAGATCGCTTTTATTATCTCTTAAGTTATTCTTCAAAAAAAAAAAAAAGAATGTCATCCCAGAGCGTCATCATTTTTGCTCATTTTGATTAACCGATTGGCATTTTTCAATGTGATATGTTTTTTTTCTTGTCCCCCAAAACGAACTTTGGTTGCAGGTCACTTGGCCGACAGTGATGTGGAACATCGTTTGATGACGATGCATCCCCAAACAGCCGCAGCTTGAACTGACGGTGAGACACACTTTACCTTTGATGGTTTTATTACAAAAAAAATCTGTAAAACAAACCGATTATGTAATTCAGTGGCTACTGTGCTTTTTAAACAGCGGATGAATGATTTTTCTCTATAATTATGAATTATTTTTTTTGTTGAAACATCAAGGTAGCTTAATTTCAGGGGTTAAATTAAATCAGCAAAGGCCAGATGTGGCGTCAATTGATGTCAATTGAACACGTTGCCCGGGCATGATTCGGAAACATTTTCATTTCGTTTTGTTGTGCATAGACCGGTCCGGGCCGTTTATCGTACCCCCGATTTTTCGGGCCGCACGATGCAAAATAATCCGGATTATGCGGAATTCGAGCGGGTCGTCGACCCAAACAAAATTTTTGTTTTGGACACACGGCAAAAATTAGAAAGGAACAGTATCGTACTGCTCTCTCCGAGATGCAATAGGAAACCGCAGCTCGGATCGATAAATCAAGTGTTGCAACGAGATCTGTGAGTGATTCAAAGGAATTTTGATTGTTTTGGCTTGATGCCTCTGGGTCACATGGATGGGGCGCTTAGCCTGGGGGCCATATCTCGTCTAGTCATAATAAAAAATAGTCATTTGCGCATCGAAATATGTCGATACTTTCTATTATTTATTTTTTTCGGGATTATAATAGACGATAACGGCGCAACCGTCGCCGATAATGTTGATATCTGTATAATGTAAATATTTAAACATGTCGTTTTAAATAAGGCGAAGGTTGCGCGCTGATAATATTATTTTTATTATTTAATGAGGTAGATTATAGTGGGGAATTCGTACCATATACAATATGGGAAGTAGCATAAATCAAGTTCAAGTTTGATGCGTTTGTGGTTATGTAACGGCGCGAGGTCGTCAGGATGTCGGCTCGAATTAGCCGAGTGTTGAATGCGTGCAAGATGCACTTGCGTGTTATTGTTTTGATCCGTCGATTGGAAATAGCGCGCGTTTCGTCACTGGGCCATAGTGCATCGGTGACAAAAACAAATTACCGTCCTCGACACGGTTTCTAATTCGGTGCATCGTGCGCGATTTCTGGGAGCGCCTATCCTACGGCATGGCCCAGGAACACCTGGTGACCTGGATAATACGAAACGCGCTCGAAATGTGCTACGTGCTCTCTCCAACGTAGCGCCTCTAACCCTTCGGACGCCGGCGCGGAGGGGAATCTCACGGTCAGCCGAGTACCGACGCAACATGTTTACAAAACAAATCATAATAATAGAAATTACGATCGAGATAAATCCGCGCATGGGGTCGCACTGTCGATTATCGAATTACGACATTAATGAACACAAAATCCGCACCATATATATAATTCATGATAATAAAACAAATTTAAAATCGAAAGGGGGGGGACGTGTCATAAAAAAGTTATGGCGCATACTTAAGCTTTTACGGCCAATAAATCGCTTAATTATAAAACGGCCGTTAATGACGTTTCGATTAGATGGCGCCGCCATTGTTCTACGCGAAATAATATTCGATTACGATCCATACATACAGATACCGAATATGAAACCAGTTTGTTGTTGCAGTCTGAATGCATTCCGTTGTTGATTTTAATGTAATGAATACATTGCCGATATGAAAACGAAATTTATTGCACATAATCAGATGATTGTACGAGTTAAATATAGCATTAGATTATGTTAAAGATCATTCATAAGTCATGTTCATTATAACGTCATTTACATAATCTCAATATCTATATATATATATATATAAATAAACGTATTTAGAATATTTTGTTACAATGATTGTGATGTATGATAATTAATACAAATGTAAATAAATTCAATGTATATTTAATGTGAGGATTCGTTCACATGTCAGATGCTGACGAATCCTTGGCCTGATTGAACATATTCAATATTTTGTATGACGAGATAAGTATTTTGTTATTCAATGTATGTAAAAATCAATCGTTTGTGTTTTAATTATATTTTTATTTCGATAGATACGATGATATTATTTTTGTTAATAAGTGATAAGGTATGTTTTATCCGTTTATGGTTATGACTCTGATGATACGATGTTCTCTCTCTCGATATATATATAAAGTCGGATTTGAGCGTGTAATTAATTTTTGGCGTATTTTCTGTGTTTTCCAGATTAACGAGACACTGAAATGGGGCAACGTCGGCATGAATATGGGCGTTCTTCTCATTGCAAACAACCAACAGAGGCGACATCTTCAAACCGTGTGAGACGAGGCTTTCCCCCTGCAGTTATCTCTTCCAAACACGTCCCATGGGGACGTTGCGGTGCGTGGGACAGCTGCCAAGCCCTCCAGCAATCCCTTTTTTAAACTATGTTTCTGCTGAGAGAGAATCTCAACCGATCCAAGAAACACTATGCTAGAGAACGAGCAGCAGAGGGATCAAACAAATTTAAGGAATAAATATTATTTTATTGTACGAATCGAATCGTCGACCGGTTCCGATTCACGGATAATATTATTTTGTATTCGCGAACACAATGCAAATTCGACTATTCCAAAATCGTATTACGCAATCACAACGAATTGTTAAATTTATTCGACGTTGGATTGATTTTATAAAGAGTGATTATTCCATGAAAACATTTTTATAACTTAAGAATTTCTCTAGCGATAACTATGAATACTCTAAATGACATTGTGAAATGTTCACACATTGTATATTGAAGTATTGCAACCGCACTATCGATTGATGCCGAGGTATGATGCAAAAATCACGTGAGCACTTAAGTACTAACGTATAAACATTTCCAAAAAACTCGCACATATCTCTATTTATTTGATAACGAAAGCGGTTTTGACTGATTTTTTAAATATATGAACATATGCGTTCATTTGAATAATATTATATATATATATATCGAGATGTTCTAAAAATTGTAAATGTTTAATTAACGATATTAATCCTGTAAATACTGACATTTTAAAAATTGTTGTGCAATTATTCACGCATATAGAAAAGCCTAAAGTACGTGATTAGTATTTTTCATTAGTATTAAAAATAAATAGGGCAATAAAGATTTCTATTGTCGATGATTGAGCACCAATTAAGTGTTGGTCCAGTTAACGTAAGTGATGTATTTATTAAAACGTAAGAGCGAAGGCTAAGGTCGGCTGTGAATTTATAAGAATCATTGATGGATCCTAATAGTTTTTTTTTTGCAACACATTCCCGTAATAAAGGTACTGTAATTTATTAATTAATAATACAGGGGAAAAAAAACTATATAGATATATTAAGGAACGAGATATGTCGACAAGTGAGATTAGGTTATTGCAGTTACCTATGTAATCCGAGTTCATAGTGTTCACCGCGTTACTGTATGAACATATTTTATTTCAATTATTTTTATAGAGTGATAATATTAACGAGAAGAGCAGTGATATATCGCTGTCTTTTGTTTTGTATCTTAATCGATAAGACTAAATAATTTATAATATGTTAACATTCTCAAAACATTATATGTAATGATATTACGATACATGTATAATGAAAATTTTTATATGAAATAAACTGATGAAGAATACCGAAAATTGTTTTATTTATTAATCAGATAGAAATAAAAATTAACGCAAATACCAAGAGCTGAGTAATCATTGAACTTTGTTCCTCGGAAAATTTAAGCAATGTAATATTTATACCATTTGATAGTAATTGAATAATTTAACCTTTCCCGACCTCTTTATCGATGGAGAATTTTTATTATCAGAGTTACATGTCATGAATTCTTTTTCTTCGTCCATGTGACCCCAACTTGAAGTCTGCCGAAAGACTTTCATTCTGCGAGGTAGGGTAAATTGCACTCTGTCCTCCACAATCTAATTCATTCTACAGCAGTCGGTACAGCGAGGACTTTTTGTTACTCATGTGAAATTGATCCTCGATTTAGATCTCGTTGGAGAGAGTTAGTGACAACTGAACGTCAGTTGTATCTTTCGCTATTAAGGTGTTGCAAATCTCGTGTAGGACTACATTCAGCTTTGGTATGGTACACCTTAATCAGTACTTTCATGTCTAAAGACGTGACGTTTCATGTCATATCGGATTTGAGGTGATTTCTTTAGCTCTCTGGATTAGCAGAATTTAGTAAAACAAAACGGCTGTATGGATTTCCGTGGACTTTGGATCTAAGATCTTGCGCCATTCTAAGTGTGAGTATAAAGACTAACATAAACTTCTTTCTATCCTCCCTATGCAATTTGATTAAAAACTTGACCTCAAATATTTCATCGACACCAGAGGAATAAGATCACAGTGTATTCTAACAATATATATGAGGAAATGAATAATGAGAAGAGATTCAACATCACATTACAAGGGGTAATAAGAGACTCCGGCGTAGAGACATCCGTCACCGTTTTTAACATATCGGTGCAGTTTTTTTATATGCGAACGACATAGACATTGTGGTCAGATCTTGGGTGACTCTCAAGGATGCATGTCAGGGAATAATGAGAGCGGCAATGGGCATGGGACTGAGAATCAATGGGACCAAGACAAAATACATGCCTATATGCCAAGGAAAAATCCTTGAACTTCCAAGTCGAAGAGTACAGCTTTGAGGCCATTCAGGAATTCACATATCTCAGCTCAGTAATAATAAAAGTTAATAAAACCAATTTGGAAGTCCCAAAAGAACCGTGCTGGTAAAACGGTGCTATTTTGGACTTCAAAAGCATCTACAATCGGGATTCCTCTCAAGGAAGACCAAAGTCAAACTCTACAGGACCTTCATCCGGCCCGTCCTAACATACGGGTTTGAATGTTGACACTCTGACAAAGCAAGATGAGTGACAAGTGGATATCCTGAATACAGTGGAACCCCCAATTACATTACCCCGAATTACGCGCTGAGTTGTAATATTCGCCGCAAATCCCCCAATTGCGCGGGTTGCATTCACATACAGTCAAACGTTGGCTAGCGTCTGTGTATTCAACACGTGCCAGGCTATACGCACATAGCTGGATGGCTTCACTTCCCTAATTCACGACTCCAAATAACACGGTCCCGATTTTAGTGTTAGTGGGGGTTTAACTGTAGAAGGATTCTGAGACTGATATTTAGCAAGTCCGAAGCAATGAGAAGCTGTACTGACTATATAGGTATATACCAATGACAGCAATCGTCAACGGATCATGTGTCAAGGATGTAGGACAGTTAATCACCGAAAAGGTTTATGGTAAACAAGTCTTCGTGTTTCTGGAGGAAAGGTATACCAAGACTGAGGCGGTTGGACTATGTACAGCGGGACACCTCACCATTGAAACCGGAAGATGGAGCGATGTGACAGCAGACCTAATGAGATGGAGAATGATGTTAGATGAGGCTAGGGCTCTAAATCATATGATGACACTTTCTCTTAAGGATTCTCTGCTTTCTGTACTTTGCATTCATATGTGTAACCAAGAAGTCTATCTCGGTCTTGACTTAGTTGTTACAGAGAATCTGTGTCACAATGTGCCACAAGCAAGACAAGCTTCTCCGTCTAATCCATTTGAGTTAAGTGGTTGAGTCTATCTACTTCAAGATATCAAATACTCTCGGAATAGAAACCTTTGTGCGTTATTTTTTCATATTTACTCTCCAGGATTCCGTGCCGTACATTAAAATGTACAAATATTTTTTTGTCGTCGACAAAAGATAGATGAAGTCTTTCATACTCGTCAGATCCAGCGAATTATCTGATTTATCGATTATTATCAGCTTAGTTGGAAAACATATCAAGGCGAGTCATTCTACTTTTGAGCAGTTTAGCTACTTCTTAAGTGTGTCATTCGCATATCTCAGATTGAAGAATTTTTTAAGAGAAAATTACTATTTAAATTTATACTGATATCTAAACATAGTATTGAAGATTTTTTTTTATTTGTTTCTCGATGGATGAATGGCATGACAGAAAAATTCTAAAGTGTCACTCATCCATATGAAGGTTCTATATTTTTTTTATAATGATCAAAGGGTGGTGGGTTATATAACTCACAATCACTCCCTGGCCTGTGTCATAAAAAAATCATAGATTTCGCAACAAGGTTAACCTATTCCAGTACTAACTTGGCTCAGTCGCCGTAAAATTACAATATCATAATAGATCGTTAGTTACTTAGAAGCCGTGACACTGGTTTTATCTCGTTTTAAAAGTATTGGAGTTCTGAGATAACCTCGATCGCTTGATAAAGTTCATATCGCTACAGTGTGAGGTATAAATAAATTAATAAATCATGCACTACATGCATAATAACATGTAGGAACACGTTTCCATTAATAAAACAACTGCTTACATAAGAACAAATGTTATTGCATAGAATCGATAATCCGTACATTACGATTAGAGCATTGTTGAAACAGCTGATCAACTCATGTTTATTTTTGGGAATTAAAAAGCCTAATTGCATAGTACCCGCATATACGAGAGATATCCAGGTAAAAAGTATTTCCGCAAAAAAATGAATGCGATTATAAATAAAAGTATGCAATGAATGACGAATAAAATTAAATTTGTTCTTTGTCATTTTTTTAGGATATGAGGGAGTGTCGGAGACAATTATAATGATTAAATTATTCTACTTGTTCATGAATATATAATATACATGAATAAGTAACTGATGAGTCATAGTTCGAAGTTTTGGGTAATAAATTCGAGTAGTGTCACAATTCAGTGACAGCCGATAGATTTATTTATTTGACGATGGATGAATGACATGTCAGTAAATTCCATAGCGCCACTCACCGATATAAAGGTTCAATAAAGATTTTAAAGATGTAGAGGTGGTAGATTGTAAAACTCACATTCACCCCCTGTCTGGAATTCATGGATTTCGCAGGTAGGTTTATTATCTTAGATTAGTTACCCAATCATAAGTAAAGCTTTCACATAAATAAGATGCAAGCTGCCATTCTAAGGTAATCAAGGTACAGAAAAAAATACGAAACAATAAAAATATCCGTAAAACGTTAGTGTTTCTTAGAATATTGTCCGGAAATGTCAGATAAATGGTCTTAAAAAACCTAAAATTTAAAAATCACTTACATCTCTGAGGAGTCCGAATAAGACATCCGTACTGAGTGAGCGCTCGTGGGCTTCGTCCATAATTATAGCAGAATATGAATCCAAATCCGGCTCACGGAGACTCTCTCGCAGTAATATACCGTCGGTCATATATTTTATCACAGTATCTTCGGACGTGCAATCTTCGAATCGAATAGCATATCCTACTTCTTTGCCTGTGAATTAAAAAATGTATATAAACACCGAGATAAAACAATATTTTTTTATTCAAAATTATTAAAATACCTAGGGTTGTATGCATTTCATCAGAAACACGCTTTGCTACCGACATCGCGGCAACACGTCGGGGTTGAGTACATCCTATCATACCCAAACGACTATATCCTTCTTCGTGAAGATATTGAGTGAGTTGAGTAGTTTTGCCAGAACCAGTTTCACCTAAAGAAATATTAATATATTACAATTAGATCGAGAAATCAACTAATTGTCGTCATAATTAAATAACGAGCGTTCTTACCGACGATAATGACAATATTGTTTTCTCTTATGACATTTAAAAGCACATCTTTAACAGCAAACACCGGTAAATATCTCCGTTGTTCCGATATTGTTTTCTTTCTTGAAAAATCACTCTTGCCTTCGCCTTGATCTTTAATGAAAAATATGTCAAAATAGAAGGAGAAATGTAATCGAATATTTATAACCGTTATAAATAAACCAGTACTCACCGACCATCATATGTTCTGCAAATCTTTGATCGCTTTTATAATCCGCGGTGTCGGTATCTTTATCGTGCTTGTTATCCGCTTCATCGGGAGCTCGAGAAATCCCCATGATGTTACCTAAAAATAGTAATAAAATATGAATACGAGCTTGATATCATCAATGGCGGGTTCGCGTTCGAGTTTTTTCTATCTCATTCCTTCTACTTCAACTTCAGAGGAGAGCTTAAAGAGTAATGCAATTAGTGGTAAATTAAAAGAAAAAGATTTAGAGGCAATTACTGAAAGAAAACATAATATAACAAGATCAATTGAATGAATTATTTACAGAAAACCAGTCCTCCCGTGTAATTCAACAAATTGAAGATTTTAATAAATATAAAGATTTAATATTTTGGGCTTACCCAATTAATCAAAAATTTATTAATAATTGTCTCTCAAAAGATATATCGTTTTTACAAAATAGAAGATAAAACAATTGTTATAATGACTCAAATAAACTGTATAAAGATCAGAAAGGAGTATTAACCAATAAATATTTCGAAAAACTTTTAAAATCTACTAAATCTTGGTTGCGTTACTCAAATAATAATAAATAATAAATAGTAAATACATAAGACGTTTTGCCAAATTTGTACACAATTTATTTAACCATACCGAAGTTAACATTTATAAAAAATAAATATCAAACGACTAGGAGAGATGAGAGACTGATTTATTTTTCCATTCTTTCAATAAAGAATGACTTAGCCAGATCGTATACATATGATGAAGCAGAGAATTTAATTATTTATGTTTTTATCAAGAATAATATATTATTTTTAAATTTTGTTATTATTCTTAGACAACCGACAACCCCCCCCCCCCCCTAATTTTATGCTACTAGAGGGCTCTGAAATGCAATTAGCATCAGGCCCCAAAAAGTCACCATCTGCCACTGCTTAAGGCCCCATGCGCAATTCAACTTTGAAGCCCCCTTCCCTCAAAATATGTTCACTATCAATTTATGTAAAAAAAAACAGAAAGAAAAACAAAGTTAAGGCTTTATTCGTTTATGAATTTAATTTAGGGAATATTGCTAAAGTATAAATTATTTTTGTTTTGAAAAAAAAATCGTTTTGATAGCTGAATTTTGAGGCATCAGCCCTTATGCACCTAAAGGGTAATCCACCACTGATTTATAATGATTATTCGATGATATTCAAATTTACCAATTGTTGTTCCGCCGAGTTGCCAGTGTTTCTTTTGTGCCTTTTTTCGTTCTTTCTGTTCACGGAACGTTCTGACTAATGCCGATCCCTTTCGGGCATTCAAAGCCATATCCGATGTCGGATCTTTCACCTGAAATTTTATTACATATCAAGAAATATGATTAATACTATAAAATATAAATAAAATTGATAAACTAGTTTTATGCATTGTGACAGAGATCTAAATTATATAGCAGTTGATACTTGCGATATTTTGCAATATTTTCGTCAGTCAAAGCCAGCTGTATAATTGATTAGAAAAAATGCATAAAAAAATTACAGGTATGACGGGTTCCGGTTGTTTTGTAAATACGAGTCTTCCGTCTAAAAATGGCGGCACCAAATTATGAACGAGTAAATGCACTCGATCCGCACTTTCCTAGAAAAAAGAAATAATTAGAATATATTATAGACATGAGTGAGTTATAATATTTTTCATAATGATATAATATACTTCATCGTATTCTTCGTTGACGTTGATAACGTGTACAACGCCACTCGTCAACATCCGATTTCTTTCCCATAATTCGTTGTCTTTGTTAATTTGCTGGCGCTTAGCAGATAATTTCTTTTTACGTTTTTGTTCCATCTGCTCTTCTTTCTTACGAGTATATTCTAAGCTGGACGCAGAGAATGGATTTGATTCCTCATCATAACCTGATAATTAAAATGATAAATTAATCTCTGCTTGTTCAAAAATATTACGTAATAAAAAATTATACCTTCGCCCATGTTATACCACTCCCTGTCTAATCGTTGTTCTTCTTCCTCGTAAGTTTTTCTTTCACTTTCAGTATCCAGCTTTTCTCTTGTGCTCTCATTTTTGCGTTTACTTCCAAGCCATGCATTATAACTATAAATACATAAATATTAATCACCCAGAAGACGATAAAACGATTAATAAATAAATAAAATAATGAAATATACTTGTGCGCTGGTGTAGCTCTTGGAGAATTTTCATAAACCCTCCCTTTATAATCTCTCGATGGTTTTTTACTGCCTTTGTAATCACTACGTGATCGTTGAGACCTATCCGACGAAGGTTCTCTCTTTCCGTAAATATCTGGTGTAGGAAAATCCCAACTCGATTTCCTCATAGGTACTTTAAAATTATCATCATCCTCATCCCAGGCAGTTTTATCGGTCGGATTCGCAACTTTTAAACTGAAACATATTAAAAATGAAATATTTCATAATTAAATCATGTTAAATAAAAAGTATATAAATAATTACATTGGTGTTTTGGGTTCATCTTTAAACCGCGGACTATAACCGCTGCGGCTGCTGCTGGAAACTGAGCTTTCGCCCATATTTTTTTTATGTTCACCATGATCCCTTCTATCATCGCCTCTCCTCTTTTCCGGCTTTCTATCATACCTATCCCTATATTTGTCATAATATCTGTCTTCGTATTTACGATCACTACTGGATTTATTCTTATTTGATTCTTCTTTGGATGTATTGTAAATACCCTTTTCTAAGTTATCCAGTTGTTTTCTATAAAAAAATATACACAATTATTACATATTATACAATTTTTTATGCCGATGATGAAATTTTAAATATGCATAGCTTACTTTTGAAGCCTTTGTATCATTCGTTCTTTGGCTTCTTGTGTAAGGCCACCGGTGTACGAAGGAGTCTCTTCGTTGGCCTGCCGATATTGCCTTCCTTTCTTTTGTGTGAACGTTTCCGAACTCTCATCATCTTCATCTCTTCCGAACGAAATTAAACGGCTTCTCTCTTCTTTTTTGGCAGCGGCCAATTTGTCTAATCCAAGTAATGACGGTTTTGCAACTCTAGGCGTAGATGGATCAGTTTTTTTCTTAATGATGAGTCCGCCTTTAGTATTGGAACTACCTTCCAAGCGATGTAAGCCATCGTCTTCTTCGGACATATTTTTATATCGGATTTGTTTATACGATTTAGATACGGAATGAGGTTATACGACACAAACACGAAACGTCAAACAATACAAGGTTACGTTCCGTTGTGTTTTTTAACACCCTAACACCATTTTTTCCGTCTCGCTTTTTAATGTACTATCAGCACAATAAAATAAAATAAATCCATACATATTACATTTTAACAACATTTATTACTATGTATAATTATGTGCTAACTTGTTTAATAATATATCATGATCATATAAATTGGTGTCAGGACCAAACATTTATACCTTAACCTTTGACCAAGCTGTCAAATTCACAGCTGCTAGTTGCAGTTGATTTGCATCACTATCTGTTATTGAATTGATTTACGCTTAGCAAATATGTCTCAATCTGACATAAGAGCTCAATGTGTGTTTTGTAGAATTGCGGATGGATTAGAAAACACTGAGATAATCTATCAAAATGATGAGGTATGTGTGTTTCGAGATATACGACCTGCAGCTAAAAATCATTTACTAGCTATTTCTCGTGTACACCACAAAGATGCTAAAGCACTTCTACCGGAGAATAAAGCCTTAGGTAATATTATATTTGATTTAATAGTATGAAATTATGAAATATATTTATTAAAATATATTATTTCAGTTGAAAATTTAAAGAATTCCGTACAGGAAGCCTTAAAAGTCTTGGGTGACGATTTGTCCGATGTGTTGTATGGCTTTCATTGGCCACCGTTCCATTCTGTGGCACATTTGCATCTGCACGCTATATCACAAAGAAGCGAGATGCGGTTTTTATCGAAAATGATTTTCCGAGAAAATTCATTATGGTTTGTCAGTGTAAGTTTTTCACGTTGTTTTACTTCTGGATATATATATATTAATATTTCAATCGATAGGGAATATAATTCAATCATTTCTGTATTTTTTTAGCCGGAGTACGTTCTATCGAGACTATAAAAACATTCCTAATCAATTCTGCACCAAAAATAGCACCAAACTTTATGATACTACATTCATTTATCTGGTTAAGGGTAGCTTTTTAAAATTGGCTATGTAGTATGATAATAGGGTACAAATCAATAAGCTGTTTTAGTCATATTTATATTTTCAAATGTTCAAAAATATACTGTGTTTAAAATGGCTGTGTTCAATTTAAATGGCTGTGTTAAATTGTTGTCAAATTAATAATGTAATTTTTATCTGCTTAATCCTGTAGTTTTGAGCTGCCGTTGAGTACGAGTAATATCTTAATGCTACGTTTCTACATATCTCTCTACAATAATGCTTCTATGAATCTTATGGATGTTGAATATATTATTTTATCGACTATTGATATTTGCATACGTTTTTAACACGCTTATTTAATAATGTAATTTAAATGGAGACCCGCAAATCCAACTATGTCGGCCATTGTATTTTTTAATTAAAATATAAATGTGAATTTAAATAACATTTATTCGATAAAAGAATATATCCACGATTTTTAATATCGAGAACAAACATTATTCTTATGAAATGCATTAATATTTAGCACATATTTTTTTGAATAAAAATATTATGACTAAAATGATAAATTACTCTCTTCCATTTATTAGTTTAAATATGACTTGCCATTTAAATTAATTTATGTGTGATATTTATTAAATATTGTATGAATATATCGTACATCATGATTAATTATTTAAGTAATTTGTGATTTAAATTAATAGATTAATTGAGATTAAGGGTAGATAAATTTTTAGTAAGATTGTGTTTTTATTATGTATGAATGCACAAGTCCATTACTTTTAATTTTGGCATATAACGATCAAAATAGATAATTTTGGTATTATGATATTATTTTTTTATTTTTTTGAAATTATTTCATTAAATTTTTACGAATATTGTGGTATTTTTTTAAAATAATTTATACGTATTTAATCATTATATTCAATGGTATTAAATTATTATCATTTATAAATGTATTTATTTCAATAATAAACAGTTCTTGGGATATATTTAAATAATGTTTTTATTTCAAATTTAATTTTAATATATTTAGTCTATTGCAAAATTAGGATATACTTTTCGGTGTTGCATCTGAGAATGGGATTTAGCCTGTCCGAACTTAATTGAGTTCTATCCACTTGTTTAATCAACCAAAATCTTCTGCATTAATCCTACTCTTGAAGATTGCAAGTTTCGCTTCATATTGCAACTGTATTTTATTATTGCTTCCTTGCAACGTAAGTTTTGTTTTCCAAACATTTGCAAGTATACCACAATCTTGAATTTTATTATTCATTTTAATTAATAGTTTCTGTAAACAGTGTTAGAATGTAGATTTAAAATATATGTCGGTATTCCATAATTTTTATAATTAATTATTTAAAATAAAAAAAAATTGACAGTTGTACATAACCTCATTTTTCAATATGAGTTTGCGAACACTTATGGAATGTGCAATTCGATTATTTTACACGGAAAAATAAAAATTACACAAATAAAATATAATAAATCTGAGACCTATTTTAAAAAAATGTATAATGCATAACAGATTTTTGTATAAAAAATCCCGTAGTATTATGTAGTTGTGATGATATTAGTTATTACTTAATCGATCCGACTCGTAACCATCGGCTCTGGTCGATGGGGTAAATTTTGTATGAAAATAGATCCCAAACATTTCAAGTCAAGATTGATAAATTTTTCAACAATACAGTGGAACCCCCAATTACACTACCCCGAATTATGCGCTGAGTTAATATATTCGCCGTAAATCTCCCAATTGCGCGGTCGCATTCACATACAGTCAAACGTTGGCTAGCGTCTGTGTATTCAACGCGTGCCAAGCTATACGCACACAGCCGGACGGCTTCACTCCCCCAATTACACAACTCCAAATAACACGGTCCTGATTTTAGTGTTAGTGGGGGTTTAACTGTACCTTGACATTTGTTTTAAAAATGGAATTTATTTTTCTAAGAATAAAAGTAGTTATTCATGATATGCTTCATAAATTGGTCGGTATTTTGGATTTTTTTATTAATCAATCTGACCCATATGCGACGTGCGAACTCGACGATGCTCCGCCGCGATTGAGGCACGCTCCCGCATGTTACTTCCCTTTTATATATATTATATATATTTTTTCTCACTCGCACTTATACATGCGCAATGTTTTTACGCGTTCGCATCCGGTACGGAGCGAAAAAAAAACACGCTAAAACCCGTGCTAATGGAAATTCTACATGTCACAAACTTTTTGCATTTGTCTAAAATGTCTCAAGAATAAATATTATAAATAATCATTAACCTTTATTGTCGATGTGTTAGGTACGAGCAAAAAGTAATAGTGACACGTGCCGCGAGAACTCAGTCAGCGGCGTGTACTCAGTCTGCGGCGGGACATTTTGATTAGTAATTTGAAAAATCAAAAGTATTGACCAAATTATGAAGCATATTATAAATAACTATTTTTATTCAAAATTTTTTTTTTTAAAAAAATCAAGATATTGATAAATAATTCATTAATATCTTGACTTGAAATGCTTGGGGTATCTGACAGTCCCTCTTCGGACGATTCGGTTGTTTTCGAGCCGCCGTGATGGATCGGTTAATTAATTTAAAAAAACGTTCCACAAATTGAATTGACAAAAAGCAATAACTACGAGCTTATCACTAAAATTTGAATTGAAAATCAATGTTTATTAAATAATGACATTAGTGGCGATATCCGTTAATCCAATAAAACGAAATAACCCATTCCAGAGCGTAAATTTTAATCAGCATGTAAAATTGAATGGATTTGCGAACGCGACCGGAGAAGAGGGGGTGGGTGATTCGCGAGCCCGCCAATATTGGACAGCTCATATAAAAAGCATTATTAATTTTATTTCACGGCTAGGTCGCGCAAACACGGGCCCATTCAATTTGAATCCCGTCAAATTTTGTTATCGCCGGATGATTTATTTGTTTACCTGCTCGTGTATTCATCGAATCGGGTCCGTTTATGGATTTTTATCAATCCATTTTATCTGCAATTTTGAATGACGGGTCAGGTGCGCCGGGAGATGACAACATCCGCCCGCCATTGTCGAGCGCAGGGTTGCCAACTCTTGTTTCACCCTTTTGAAAAGTCGTCAAACTTTCGAGTGCAATGTAGGTTTTACGTAATTTTTGCGGCGATGGGCGGTGTTAATACATTATTTTGAATTGTTCGGTGGGTATAAATTAAAATGTACAAGTCCGGGGCGATCGGAGACGGGTCTCCACGACCCCTGTCGTCTGCACATCCTTCCGCCGTTGACAAATGATTCGAACGAGCTACATTTGTACACAATTTATTTATAATTAATCGTTTTTTCTACCCTCCTTTGTCAAAAGAATACGTTATTGTCATTGCATTAGCACCGCTTAGTAATTTGATCTCTGACACACCTATCCGTCGAATTGATTACATAAAATTCGACTAATCTCGTCTGAAATAATATAATTATAAATGAGTGTTGGCATCCCTGATGATCCCGCCCGAATCGCGCTGACATTTTAAATCATTTCCGTTGGCGCCAATTATTCATTGTTTCGAATAGACTGCATGGAATGGCGTCACGCGAATGCTGAATATTTAAGTCGAAATTTTATGTACCCACTTATTAGCTGGAAAGCTATCCAATTAAAATCAAATGCTCAGAAGCAGATATGCAATTTAGTTCCGTTGATCGTTATAAGGTATAGAAAAGGCAACAAATGGATAATGAGAAAAATAAATGGTTACACAATTATTTATTGCATATTGTACTTTAAAAGTACAACTTTGCTTCCTTTTAAGTTGAAAATTATATTTTCTATGAGATTCATGACCCCTTTTAACATCTTTAAATATACGAAATATTCTTATGGTTTGCTTGCACATCACAATTGTAACTTTTAGCTCTAGGTTGCTCTAGCCGTGCCGATGGGGTCTATTTGGGACCCTAAGTTTTTTTCTGGAATAACTCTTTTAATATAAATGCTACATGTCACAAACTTTTTATATTTGTCTAAAACAGTCTAAAGTATACATATTATAATTATTCATTGATCTTTATTGTACGGAATTGCGATCATATACAGCAACATTCGCTTCTTAAGCCACTGCGTGATATTTTTCTCACTCGCATCCTGTACGATGTGCCGCGAGAACTCTTTGCGGAGTCTACGGCGTGTCCTTAGTCTACTGCGTGTCCTAAGTTTGCGGAGGGACATTATTGAATAGTCGAATAATCCAAAATATCGACAAAATTATAAAGCATATCATGAGGTATGTTTTCCTTTATAAATAGACCCCCTTCGGACAACGAGGTTAATTTCGAGCCCCCGCGACGGATCGGTTAAAAGTAAAATGACGCCTTGGACTTGTTTCCGTGAGAAAGTTGAGTATCAAAATCATTGAAAAGTCTTCTTATTTTTGCAATCATTGCATGGAGCTATTAAAAAAAATGTGAGGCGTGGTTACAACGGATTATTTTATAGTTATCGGCAAATTTTTCATAATAAATTAAGAGTGGTCAAAAAAGGGATAGTAGATTCTGTTTTGCAACGTGGATCCAAATAATTGAATTGTCATTTATTCTTCTATTCTATTGTATATCTTCTTCTTCTTATGGTGCTATGTCTGTATTTGGTAGGAGTCTACATGGTTTTATTGGTCTTCGTTCTGGCAGCGAACTGCTCCCTGTCCTCGACAAGATAAATTAGCTCTTTCATTCCAAGGACAGTCCAGTTGCGATTGTACCGCAACCAAAAATCTTCTACCCATCCTCCCTTAGCATTATATTTAAAAAAAAAAATGCATTCTGGAAGTTCTCAGTCCTTCTGTAGAAGCTATAGAAGTTAGTTGAAGGTGTAGGAGCTGGATGATTCTTCGCACTCCTGTCCCATCAAAGGGCTGCCTAGAACTCAGAGCTATTGTTAATTTTCTTTGCATAACTGATCCTTTTGTTGTTTATTTCAATAATCATATATTTTCCGAATGTTATGTTTTTTTTTAAATCTCACGTTGTTCATGAAATTTCGCTTTCATGGTCGTGTCCAGAACGTATCCTCCGAGATCAACGAGGATTGATCTATAATTTCTATAAAAAAATCCACAAATCGCTCAAATATTTTTCCTTGGCTCTGCCACCTCACATTATATGTTAAATCATACTCTGTAATAATGCAAAAAATTCTCTCTTGTGAAGAAACAGTTATAAAGTTTGTAAAGGTTTAATACACATGGTAAATTATAATAGAAGGATTCGTGACTCAGACCATGGCGAGCCTTGATAGAAATGTAAGCACAAGTTATAGTACACACACACATGGACACACTTGTTGAACAAAAACATTTATAGAGAGCTTTTAGGTTAAATAAGTTATGAAAGAAATGCTTATGACGCGTGTAACCCTTGTTACTTTTTGCTTGGTGATCTGTGGCAGTGATGGCATTCGTGGCGGTCTAGTACCAAGAGTATCTGGAGAGGTGTACTCCTCCAATGATCTTGACGAGAGGCCAGATAGGAGTCCTTGTGATAGCGCACTAGTCCGTGGCGCTGTGTCGGGGATGCTGAGGCGGAGTCTATTGGTCTAGTATTGGTCAGCTTGGCTGTTAATTGTTAGTCGATGTTGTCATAGCGGCATCCATGTGTAGCGCTACAAGATGGCGACTACATCTTACGAGGGAGATGCGGGAACGTCTTAACGTTTCAGAGGCAAAGAACGAGGGGTTTAGTTTAATAAATATTATTTTATTATTTATTACAGTAACGTGCAAAGAATTATCCGATTTATGTGATCAAACCACCATTTTTTCAGTGACACAGGTCTAATCCAGGCAATAACCTTACGATTTCAATCTGTCTCAGAATATAGGGTCAGATCGTACATGCGATATTCCTCACACACCGTCGGCCAAACCACCTTGAAGCCACTCCAATTAACAATTAACATGCAAATAACCGACAACTAATAATTACCACTCGACACGGGGGTGTGGGCCGAGAAGGCGCCTTTTTGGATGCAAATATTGTACGGCGCAGCCAATATGGCGGCCGGATTAATTTTCACAATATATTCAATCTGGCTGAGGGCCCCAGTGGCAGACAATGGGGGCCCCCGCGTTCGTTTGTCTCCGGGTCCGCCTGGATGTGGAATCCATCTGCAATCATCAAAGAAAACGGATTCGCGAATCGCTTTATAATTTCGGCTGTTTCGCCGATTGTTCTATCGGGTGCGACCCAATTTCGCGAAATGAGTTTTTCGCGCGTAATAAATCAAAGGTCTCCTTTTTTATTTATTTCAAAGATAGATTTTGGGGACCGTGTCTATATTTTCATTAGACCCTTTGCTCTCACTCTGCGAAATGGGGTCTGAGCACTGCTCGCATAATAATCTAATCAAAATTTAATCGCGAGCTTTTGTACAAAACGCACAAAAGCGAAACGTTTCGACGCGACGGGACGTCGATTCTTTGTTTGGCCGAAGGTAGACTCGATTTTTTTTATTTAAAATATTGTGACGATTATTCGATTGTATATTGTTCGAATTTTTAGTAAAAAACGAAGATAAATCTTTTAACACGTTAACATACAATATTGGAATATTTAAATTACATTGTTAACATAATTGTATTATATGCTAACATATAACCATATAAACATAAAAAGAGATGCAAACACTCCTCTGGATTATGTTGACGTTCATCATCTAGTGATTAGAATTTTTTGATTAATTTATGACAATAAGTTTTAATTTAAATCCAATTTAACATAAATAAATATATTCTTTTGAAAATCTTGATCATCCTAGCTGTGCCTATTAGGGACCCCAAGTTTTTTTCGAATAACTCTCTTAATATAAATCCTACGTGTCACAAACTTTTTGTATTTGTATAAAAATGTGTAAAAAGTAAATATTATAAATAATCATTGACCTTTATTGTCTGCACTTGCAATTTTTTTTTAAAAAAAAACAATATTCTCCTCTGTTGTCATCTAGGCGAGATATTATTTCTCGCTTTCATCCGGTACGATGTGCCAAGTGCCAGTGAAACGTACTAGTGACACGTGCCGCGTGGGCGTGTCACTGATACGTCATATTCATTAGTAAAAGAATGCAAAATATTGGTCAAATTATGAATCCTATCATGAATAACTCTATTTATCCTTAGAATAATTCACTTAAAAAAATATCAAGACATTGATGAAGAATTCATAAATCTCTTTTGGCATTGTTCAATACTTACATATTCTCCATATGTGTCATAAATATTTTTAATAGCAGACGTTGCATTACTTTTTCAGGATTCGTACTATGCAATAATGTATAAATTGTTTGTCAGCTATAAAATTCTCCATCTTAAGCCAAGTGATTTATTTTTCACAAAACTAACGTTCTACAGATGTCAACTGACGAATTAAGCACAAAATATGTTTTTTAGGACTAAAAACAAATATACAATTAATGATCAAAAATGATTATGCAAAATACGCCCTTTTCGATCGGACAATCTGATCTCAACGATCCCATTATACACACAACAAAACCTTTTTATCGTGAATCTTTTCTTTCAGATCTGGTAGGGGATGGTTAATCCCTATCAAGGCATTATCTTTCACAGACGATATTGTCAGAGGTAACCTATTTTTCAATACTTTTGATTTTTACTGTAAAAGGATGGTTATGGCAATTAAAATGCGATCTGCTTTTTCTGTTCACGAACATGTTAGTTACTCATACACCTTTCTGTCCTCTCTTGTTGATTTGCGTTGGTTTTGCTCCAATATTATCATTTAAAGTCATAAGGATGATCCACCCAGGTTCGTCTTTCAAGTTTATGTCTCCTTATAACACCTTAATGTAACGTGCGCCACACCAAATTGATGTCATAATATCATGGATGATATTTTTTCTTCTTATTCGATGACAAAAATGTTTATTTTAAGTGGTACAACACATTGGCAATATCAACGTATCGACCTTTCTAACATATGAGGGAAGGTTAATCGACACAGTTTCGATAGATGAGAGAAACTTTACCAAATTTAAATGTCTGGCTCCGCTGTGAAGATTTATTGCCTGGCATTTTTTTTTCAATGACATATTTTTCTGATAAGCTTTCGAACAGCGAACACTAAGCCGATTAAAGGCGTGTCTGAGTGCTAACCAATTGATAATGCGAAATAAATCATTTTAAACGCAAAATGTGAGAAAACACATCTAGAATATTAATGCTTGTGGACAAAATTCCCCAATATTTACTTAGTTGGCTCAAATTAAACATCGTTGTTAGATCCCTTGCCGTAAAACAAATGGTAGTGTTTCACCCGAGTGGTCTCGTAACTTTTTACCCGTAAACATGTCAAACCTTCCAGGTGTGAAAGCATCGAGTTTAAAGTAAATTTACCACGGGAAGCGTTGCAAACTTGCTTGCTACTTCTTGTACCAACTTCCATCGATGCGGTTATATCAAACTTTTTGGTTAATGCATTCATGAAATTCGCACGCGGAGTACAAGTCAATCTTGTGTGTACGTAAACTTGTAAACGAATGCGAAATATCACGAATAAAAAAATAAAAATATATGGGCAGCCATTTCAAGTTCTAGAGTAGTCAGAAGGTAGACCAAACCACTACTATAATATATACAACCATCGCTGACACTTCATCTGTGCATATGTCACATTGTAAGCTCAGTTAAAGCACAAAGCTCCTGTAGGCTATGTTGAGTTATATTTTTAATGGAAAGTTTACGTCATCTTCTCTAATAAAGTAAAATTGTTTTTATTTGGCTTGTAGAATATTTTATGTTGGGTATTTAAACTCACTTTACACTTTTAAATGTTATCTTTTATTATTCGTCCAGATATTCTTAGATAAACATACTTGGTAATTAAAATACAGTGGTAATTCAGTATACATCTGCTTTGGAATAAGTCCAACTTAATATACCCCCTGTTTTATTTATATTCATTGTTTATTTAACGTAGCCATTCCTATAGGGTATATTGGGTACCTCACGTTTTATTTTTCTGGAATAACACTTAATAATAATTAATATAAATCCTACATGCCACAAACTTTTTTCATTTGTTTAGAAAAGTCTAAAGAATAAATATTATTCATAATCATTGTTCTATATTGTCTGCAATTGCGAACAAAATAATTAAAATAACAACATTCGCTGCTGTTGCCACGCGTGCGATGTTTTTTCTCGCTTGCATCCGGTACGAATTGCCGAGTACGAGTGAAACGTGCGATTGACACGTACTGCGAGTGCTCCGTCTGCGGGAGACGTCGCCGAATGTGCGTTT
Organism: Philopotamus ludificatus; assembly: GCA_022495035.1. Classification (NCBI taxonomy): domain Eukaryota; kingdom Metazoa; phylum Arthropoda; class Insecta; order Trichoptera; family Philopotamidae; genus Philopotamus; species Philopotamus ludificatus. The sequence goes on along the minus strand of JAGXCT010036525.1, from coordinate 7,260 downwards.
CATTTACGCGTGATTAGTTAAAAAATCCAAAATATCGACTTAATTATGAAGCATATTATGAATAACTGTTTTTATTCTTAGAATAGTCCAATTTTAAAAAAGTGTCAAGGTATTGATTTGGGAAGACAGTCGAAATCGAAATTATCAAAAATTAGAAAAAAAATCAATTATTGGTTTAAATAAAAGAAATTTGGTTCTTAATTATTGTAGTCTTAATGGTTGTACTGCTGATATTTGGTTTATTTTGATTAATAAGTTTGGCAACCATTCTTCTTTATTACTAGAAAACCACGCGTCATATTTATTAGTTAAAAAATCCAAAATATCGACCAAATTATGAAGCAAATCGTGAATAACAATGTCAAGATATTGATAAAAAAATTCATCAATATCTTGACTTGAAATGCTTGGGGTATCTGAGATACCCCCCACGGACGACGCGGTTGTTTTTGAGCCGCCGTGACGGCTGGAGATAATTTTAAAAATAATTAAACCAATCTGTAAGTACAAAGAAGCACCATGCTGGCAAACCGATGCTATTTTGGACTTCAACAGCTTCTACGGTCGAGATTCCTCTCATTCGTGGATCAGAGTATCGCCTTCTGCAGACCACCATGGAGGGAAAATTAAAAGGTAACCGGTGATAGAGAAAAAATAAGCTGTCGTGGCTCCGCAACTGGACCAGATTGGGTTCTCCAAAATTGTTCCAGCTCGCCAAGGAACTTACCGGAAGATGGAGCGACGTGGCAGCAGACGGGATAAAATGGAGAAAGGTGTTGGATGAGACTAGGGCTCTAGCGTCAAAGATGGTGATACTGGCAGGAAGTTTCTTATAAAACAATAAACTCTGCTTAAAGAAATTTGTATCCATAAACGTTGAATACAAATGACTTTGGAATTTGAAAGGTCTGAATGTGAATGATCGTAAAGTGGAGGAGTTAGTAAATAGATCTTCCTTGTGCAAAACTTGCAAGAGCTGTAGAAACTTGAGAAGGAGGAGTAGAATACTCTACAGAAGATATATACATTCTTTTCAGTTTTGGAATATTTCGTTTAAGCAAAAAAGCCACGCTTTGAGACTTAGAGCTATTGGAGTGTCTTTGCTTTTAGATCCACCCAATCATTACTTTTTGTCATTGGATTAGTTGAATGACACTAGAATCTATGTTTAATTTACATTATGAATTGATCACTAGTCATCTCTTTATCGTTTTCGATTCTTAGTGATTTGTTTCGACGTTCGTTAGTGAGAGGACATCGCATTTTGCGTTTTTCCGTAACCACTTATTGGTTCTGCAGTCACGCGAGCCTCGATTGTTTCAATCAATTTGAGTCTAGTGCAATTCCCGCCTTTCTTCTATTGCCGTGCTTGGAATTTCACGAAACACTCAATTATCCGCGCACACTATTTCTCCCCCAATGGTTGCTTATCCGGAGCCAATTTGGTTGTCGGGAAAAAATTAGGTTACACAGTCCACGTTAATGGAATTTGAATTGTTTTGCCAGCTCATTTTTCACCGTGTTTAGATTGGACGGGTATTCAATCATAGAATACTGCAGGATGGATTTGAATACTGCAGTGTTTAGTGCCGATCCAACGGAGCTTACACGAGGGCTGATAACACGCAGATTGCAAGTATGCAGTAAGATAGAAATTATTTACGAATGAATACTTCAGTAAACTATTAAACCACAGATACTAAACTGATCCAAAAATCTAATTCTATCATCTTTATTGTTAGTGTAAATTCAGGTACTTAAAACATGAATCATTATTTATTTATTAGTAAAATTACATAGTTAAATGATTATAAAATTAAATATAAACGAGTTATCGGCATACTTAAATAAAATAGTCATGTCCAACAATTTTATAATAATATAAGTTGGACCACCTCTGCAGATATATAGCGCTTTATAATAATTTGCATAGGCCTTTCTTGAATAGTCTGCAGTAGTTCATATATTTCGAGGGTTTTATTGCAGACTTAACTTTTCCGGAAGAGACAGTTATTCAGATTTCAAAATGATTGGATTATGAATGTATATTTTAAATTATCATATAAATTCACTTGTGATGGGAATAGAATATAAAAAAGCGTAGAGAATAAATTTCAGGGTCGGATATCTTTCACCCCACCTCCAATTCCACTTAGGACACCAATACTAGGGTATTGTGGCACACTAGTGTGCCGCGCACGGTGATTGTGGAATTCAAGGATTCAATTACGACAAAAAAACATTCATTACCTCAAAGAGCTGCTCTCGTTAATTTGTTGCTCTTTAAATAAAATTAGACCAATTCGTAAAATCAACCGGCATTAAAACGGCTTAGAATAATCTAAAAATGATATTATTTCTAGTTAATTCTGGTTTAAATTATGTATAATTAAATATTAGATAAATTGTTTGATATTAAGTACACTATTGTCTCAAATAGAGGTTCCACATTACAAAAATAAATTTGGTCGATGGTCTTTGGTGTAATTTTAATCCATTTTTAGTTAAAAACGTCATTAACTAATTTACACTGCTGGGTTCTCGTGATCTTTTATGTATTTGTCTTTATTTATTGCCAAACATTTTACATGGTTTATATCTGTAAATTGTCCAGGCCAAGATGAAGTTCTTCCGGGTAATTGTTTTACAGGGTTTATGCCGAGAAGCTCCATCTTCCATAAACGTGTATAGATTTTTTTCAATTATGTTGTCAAACAACGGCACAAGTTCATCTGTAACACCAATATTTTTTTGTTGATTTAAATTCCATCACAGAATATTAATTACGATCTTTCGCCGTGCCAAATTGCACCCCATACCATCACACTTATTCCCTCCAAATTTCACGGTACTTTGGAAAAAAACTCCAATATGCCGAATATCTTTACACCAAAATATTCCTACTATCACTATATTAGAAGTGTAGGCTTTCGTCGGAAAAAATCTTTAGAACATTTCTGTAGTATCCGACTGCGCAATTATTCTGAATCCTCTTGGAGTGAGAGTAACCAGATATAATTGAAGTCACAGAACCGTACAAAAGTGTATAATGATATTATATTAACCTAGTCGTATAGATGGAGTCTATTTGGGACTTCAAGTTTTTGATTTTTTTGAATAATTCATCTAATATAAATCTTCCATGTCACAAACCTTTTGTATTTGTCGAAAAAAGTAAAGAATAAATATTATAAATCGACCTTTATTGTCCGCAATTGCGAAAAAAAATAAAACAACAATATTCACTTTTGTAAGCGCAGGCGCTATGTTCTTTATCGCTCGCATCCGCATCTCGAAAGCTCAGTCTGCGTCGAGACATCGCCGAGTGTACGTAAGTTAAAACGTACGTTCAGTTAAAACGCGTAATTAGTTAAAAATACAAAATATCGACTTAATTATGAAGCATATTATGAATAACTGTTTGTATTCTTATAATAGTCCAGTAATACCGTTGAAATCGAAATTATCGAAAAAAAAACAATTATGGGTTTAAATAAAATAAATTTGGTTCCTAATTCAAATCTTAATGGTTGTACTGCTGCTATTTGGCTCTTTTGATTAATAAGTTTGCCGACCACTGCTTCAACCATTATTCTTTTTTATTACTGGAAAACCTTAGTTTTGGGAGGGATCTCCCCAAGATTAAAGGATTGATATTACGTCATAGGGTTAAATAAAATACAAATTTAATCAACTATATAAAATCTCGATATATCGTTCCTAAAAAAATCTACTAGCTCTTTGAAGAAGTAATCGAGTTGAAAGACCGTTGTAAAAATTTTGCTTTTCGTAATAACGTTATGATATAGCTCTTTGTAATTATTCCATACTTCCGAAGATAAAAAATCATTAAAGGATTTCGTTTTGTTAATATTGAGGAAATAGATAAACGCCACAACAAAAATTGCGTTACTTAAAAGATTGTATAATCAATTAAGTATTGAGATTAGAGATACATATTAAAAGTAAATAGTAAATTTATTAATGAAACATATCGTGAATAACTATATTTAAAAAAAGTTTATAAATAGACCCCCTTCGGATGACACGGTCGTTTTTCAGTTGCTGTGACGGTGATCGGTGATCGCCGTGAAGGATCTGATGATGGTGCATATATTTTAGTCTTTCACTTATAACTGTTTATAATAATAGGGGAGTTATTTTAATTCACCATTAAATCATCGAATGAGGATTGACTGGCGAAGAATTGATCACAAGATCATAATTGATCACAAGATCATAATTGATCACAAGATCATAATTTAACACTATTCCTGAATAATAAGAGCCCCTTTTCATAGAAAAATAAATATAAAGCAAAGGAAAAATGAAAATCTTGACTCTCGGCGTTTGATTTGAGCACTTTACTCTCGGTAGATCAATTGAATTTTGACTGACGAGGGTTAGCACACTCCACGTCCTCCCCGTCATATGCAAAGTACATCAAAATTGAACCAAAAAAAAAAAATGGCGACGGCAATACGTTTTAAAAACAATAGAGTGAGGTGGAGAGCGAGCGGCTTACTGAGGCGGCGGCGCCTCTACTACGTAGAGTGAAAACACCAGACGCGGGTATTACTTCATATTATTATGCAAATTCAAGATGGAGTGCCGTAACCCACTCGTCTTGTAGTCGTATTTTAATTTTAAACGGTTCCTGCAACTGAGAGAAGCCTTATGCAAATCCCCATGTGCGGTACCCGACTACAGCTTCCCCGTCCCACGGCGCGAGCTGAAAAAAATCTAATTAAAAACTCGAAAAACCTACGCTAACCCACTTTCCAAACCCTGATCATTGGCTTTTGAATCAAAGCATCAGATGTCATCGCCAGCTCTTTAATCTTTGGAATACAATAAATCGTGATTTATCGTAATGCATTAATTAAAATTAGAATTAAGATAATATAAGTATTAAATAAATTTCTTTTGTTGAATACGTAATAAATGTAAACTCGATTTTAGCGAAATAACGCCCGTTTGTAACGTCTAGACCGGAAAATAACATTGTTAAGTGGAAAATTATGAAAATTGCCACGATCGCTCACGTTGTAATTATGTAGTCAATCATATTTAAAATTGCAGCAACAGATCAAATCTATAACAATAATAAAAAAAAATGATTTAAAAGTTCTATAGAAAGCTCTTTCTATACCTCTATTAAACTGAAATCTGATATTGATCTTTTATTATTATTATTATAAACAATTTAAATTAATGGCATAGAATTTTCTATAATTAACCACAGTAAAATAAATGTCAGGATTACATTTATTCTTATTATTCAGTCTTATATTACCTCAAAATCTGAGGGTATGCGATAATATTCCTGTTCAAAGATGTTAGCGTATGTAAAAAAAAATTACAGCCGGTTCATGAATATAAAACAATCTCAGCATCATTACCGAGCCATAAAAGAATCTGCAACTTTTCTCACGCCACGTGATAAATAGATTTTTCGCGGCGCCATTGAACTGAAACCGGCACCGTTCTCGATGCCTTTGTTCACGTCTGAATAACTTTGTAAGCTGCATCTTTTCGCCAACTTTAAAATAAAGTAAGTAGGCGAGTCGGGTATAATTATGGACCATCATCAATCATCTGTTGGTAGTTAAGTCGTAAGTCTGCTCACCTCGCCGAGAAAACTATTAAGTGCAAGTTGCTGTACTTTGTTGCCAGGAGGGGGGAAGATCATTTCGTGTAGCAATATCGCTGCGGGGCTTATTCATACTTTGGGGGAAATTTTAGTTATGCGCGATAAAAACCGGACGATAATGAAATTTAAAGAGGACGTGGCTGTAAAAAAGTGCAAGTTTACGGGGAGTTAATGCTTTTTCTGTGTGTGGGTGTATGCACTTTTAGCGGGCGTAACTATTAAGATGCTTTAAAATTACTCAAGTCTCAATAAAAAACATATTTAACCAATTCTCTTAATTTTAATAATTAATTCTTAGTATCATCATTACTAATAATAAATATACATGGAGATTTAAATTATATTATAACATACAATTGCATATTAATCCATCGAATGTATTTTTTTTATAATAAGCATTAGTTGTTACATCATATTTATTTTGAAATTTTCTTATTTAATCTATAAACACTAAGGAAAATCATAAACTCAGCGAGGTTGATCGACATCTTAATTAAATTCGAGAGACGTGCCATGGACTCATGAGACTCGACGAAGAGTGTTCAAGTTCTAGCACGTTTCTTATGAGTCAACTCTAAAGTTAGTGGAGGTACCTGCATGCTGTATATTTTCATCTTTAAATTTATGATCTTATGCAATGTTTTAAATAAATTTACTATTTACTTTGTATCTCTAATCTTAATTTATATATGAATACTTAACTGTTTATTAAATCTTCTAAGAAATGCAATTTTTGTTTTGGTGTTTAGCTATTTAGCTCTTACTAGACCCTTTAATGTATTTTTATCTTCAGAAGTATGGGAAAATTACATGGAGCTATATTATAACGTTATTACGATTATAATTTATTTTTAAAACGGTCTTTCAGTTCGACTTACTCTTTAAAAACTAATAGATTTTTTAGGAACGGCATAACGAGCTATTATATAGTTGATATGACCTAATATCAATCCTTTTATCTTGGGGAGATCTCTTCCAAAACTGATGTTTTCCAGTAATAAAGAATAAGAATGGTTGAAGCAGTGGTCGGCAAACCTATTAATCAAAAGAGCCAAATATCAGCAGTACAACCATTAAGATTTGAATTTAAAACTAAATGTCTTCTAATTGTTTTTTTCTAATTTTTAGATAATTTCGTTGTCCACTGTCTTGTCAAATGAATATCTTGACACTTTTTTTAAAATTCTTCTAAGAATAAAAACAGTTATTCATAATATGCTTCATAATTATGTCGATATTTTGGATTTTTAAATAATCACGCGTTTTTTAACTAAACACGCACACTCGGCGATGTCTCGACGCAGACTGAGCTGTCACAGCACGTTTCATTCGCACGTTTCACTTGCACTTGGCAGATAATGGTAACTGTTTTATTTTAAATATCTGATTTGATCTAAAAATCCAGCAACAATTCTTTGGATGCATTTATAAAACAACTTTTTATGGATTCGCTGTCTTTGTATGTTTTCCTCTTTGAGGAATCTTCCAACTAACAGTAATGTTTGCAATATTTCTCTCAGTTATTAATACTTTATGAGCTGCTCGCTTGGTTTCATGTAATGATAATCCAAGCTAACTTGCACGTGTATCCATCTGTGGTCAAATAG